>CBVK0100228688.1:0-24348 GCA_900067695.1 Picea abies | reverse complement strand
TATAATATTTGAAATATTTGGGGTAGTCAATGGGATTTGAACTTGTGATTTCCCCCATTCAAAGTTTTCACATAACCCTCCATATCAACGCACCACACATTGTACCTTAGAAAAAAATGATTAATTAAATTAGTGATTAATTAATTAATACTAATAATAATATTAATTTTCTGGATTAAATTGAAAGTGTTGATTAAGGCGATTGAAACTTAGGCTTTGTTGATTAAGTCTAGTCTAGATTATTAGTTTTTTTTTATAATTAATCAACATTAGGTTGGAAGTCACCTTAATTAGTTGTAAGCAAAAAGTTTAAAGGACTTAGACTAGGACAAGCGGGAAGGAGGCGACATACACACTAGGAAAGTAAGCTAGAGGAATTGGCAAGTATGGCGCAAGGCTAGCGTAGCTACCGGGCAAGGGAGTCAATAGTTTTCTTAGGCGAAGAAATCAAGCTTAGACGCTTTAGCTCTAACCTAGCCAATCCCCTAAAGAGAGTAACGTCTATTTACAGAAAAGTAAAAAGAAACTTATGCCTAACCCTGTTTTCTAGTTTAAGTTGCGCAAATCTGAAACATCCTTGAACTCACCTTGACAACTTTGGTTGATGTAGGTTAAATCATATAGGATGGTTAGGACTTGAGGGAATCGAGGTAGAGGAGCATCGTCGTAGGCACCACCAACACCGCCAGTGCCGCCGCCATCATCGCCCAAACTAGCTCTCATACTGCACTCTTTGGAGGCCATATATGAGAATTTAAAGGGGCGACAACCAACAAGGATCGAAGTGGAACCCCCACCATCTGGAACGAGTAATCTAGAAGCATCGAGGGATTCAGGGGGAGGACCTCCACCAGAAGACATCACTCGAGAATTGCAGAAGATCAAACTTCTGAAGTTTGTCGGGGGTTGCGCCAGTGAATGCGCAGAAGCATGGTTAGAAGGCATGACAAGGTGTTTTTCCTTAAGGGACTATGCATCCATCTCAAAGGCGAAGATAGCGATTTTTCAGTTAAGAGACAACGCCTTGAACTGGTGGGGAAACCTGGAAAGACAACTGCATCTTACCCCAGACACCGTATCTTGGGAAATTTTCGAGGAGAGGTTCCGAAGGAAATATCTGCCAGCTTACTATGAGGAACAACAGGTAGGAGCATTTCATGCCTTAGTACAGGGAAACAGAACCATAGAAGAATATGAGATTAGATTTATGGAATTGGTCAAGTATGTTTCATATATGGATAATGACCAATGACAGGCAGAACACTTTGTCTATGGGTTGAACCCTAAGATAAAGGCTATGGTGTGGATGTGGAAACAATCTTCAATAGCGGAAGCTATGGAAAATGCGCGTTATGCAGAGGAACACATGAACTTAATCGAAGGTACGAGACCGACCTTTCCACATCGTTCTGGATTTGTAGGGAAGGCCCCTAGGACATTTCCCAGGGGAGGGGGCTCAAGGCCACCTCCATATGGTAATAGAGTCACACTAAGGACAGTAGCTGCAGGGATTTCAATGGCAGCGAGTGCAACATCTCGTTCATCACCAACAACGCAGACAGGTCCATGGCCATCTCAGGGAATAGCTAGTAGGGGAAGGGGTTCCAAGAGAAGGAACTCATTTCAGAGACAGTCACAAAACAGTGCACAGGTTCAATCTCGTCTTACCTATTGGGGATGTGGAGAACCCCATTACCAGCGTGACTTCCCAGAGTTACAATCAGGATTCGTGCATAGAGAAGGAAAGGCCCCAATGGGAAGAGCAAGTAGTAGCCACTAGATTTACGCAGTAGTTAATAATCGCCAGGTCGAGCATCAATCCACGGTGGTGGAGTCATCAGGTACGCTAAATCATATCAATGTTAAGATTCTATTTGATTCTGGTGCAACAGATAGTTTCATTTCACCATCTGCATTAGAAAAGAGTGGGTTGGCAGCCTACGAGCATGATGACTTTAAACAAGTCGAGATGGCTTCAGGGGAAAAACAAGCACTAGGACCAAGCATTGATAATTGTATAGTAGACCTAGGAGTGTGTACTACCAGGTTGAAGGTATACATCACTGCTCTCGGGGTGTATGACCTAATCATTGGAATGGATTGGTTAGAAGCTCATCGAGCTTTAGTAGATTGTTTCGCAAAAAGGGTGCTTTGTGTCAACAATGAATGAAGATCAGTAGAGATCCAGGGTGTACAGAGAAAGGTGTCATTACACTTTATATCAACTATGAAGGTTAATCAATGCTTGAGGCAAGGGTGTCGACTATATGTAGTGGAAGCAGTGAGTGCAAGGAAGGGACCTTCATTGGATCAGTACCCGGTATTGTCAAAATTTAAGGATGTTTTTCCAAATGAGTTACCAAGGTTACCTCCTGAGAGGGAGCTTGATTTTACTATTGAGCTAAAACCTGGTGCAGAACCAATTTCCAAGACTCTGTATCGGATGACAGCGCCGGAACTTTGTGAATTGCAAATGCAGTTAAAAGAGTTATTGGACTTAGGGCTAATGAGGCCCAGTGTTTCACCTTGGGGTGCACCAGTAATTTTTGTAAAGAAGAAGGATGGATCCTTACGACTGTGTATAGACTACAGGGACTTGAATCACGCTACAGTGAAAATAGGTACCCAATGCCGTGAATAGATGACCTCTTCGATTAGATGAAAGGAGCAACGGTATTCTCAAAGATCGATTTGCGATCAAGGTATCATTAGTTAAGGATTAAGGAAGGCGATATCCCAAAAACTGCCTTTCGAACTCAGTTTGGACATTACGAGTTTGTCGTAGTACCTTTTGGATTGACCAATGCGCCAACAGTATTCATGAGCCTCATGAACAACGTATTCCGGAAGTACTTAGACTATTTTGTACAAGTCTTTCTAGATGACATCCTCATCTATTCCAAAAATGAAAGAGAACATGTTACGAGTAGTATTGTCCTACCTTAGGTAGAACAAATTGTATGGGAAGTTGTCGAAGTGTTCCTTCTTCTAGAAAGAAATTCACTATTTAGGTCATATCATTTCTGGCGAAGGAATCTTTGTGGACCTAGAAAAGGTAAAGGCCATTATGGAGTGGCCAGTGCTGAAAAATGCCCATGAGGTGAGAAGCTTCATGGGGCTAGCAGGTTATTATCGGAGATTTGTGGAAGGATTCTCAAAAATAGTGAAACCCATCACCACTTTGCAGTGCAAGGGGGTCAGGTATGAATGGATAGAAGAGTGTGATAGTGTATTCATTGAGCTTAAGAGGTTACTAACTAGTGTGCCAATTCTACGAGTGTTGGATATGGAAAAGGACTTCATAGTCTGCATGGATGCCTCGAAGAAAGGGTTGGGGGCCGTGCTAATGCAAGATGGAGGAGTGATATCTTATGCATCAAGGAAGTTGAAGAAACATGAAGAGCTATACGCGACTCATGACTTAGAGTTGGCAGCTGTAATGCTAGCTCTGAAACTTTGGAGGCACTATCTTGTGGGGAGAAACTTTGAGCTCAAAACGGACCATCAAAGTTTAAAACATCTCTTCACTCAAAGAGATCTGAATACCAGGCAAAGGTGATGGAGTGAGTTTATGAGTGAGTACAATTTTGGTATTTCATACATCAAGGGAAAGGAAAATGTGGTCACAGATACCTTGAGTAGGAGACCACGTGTCTTCTCCTTGGTACCTTTAACAGTCAATCTGAGGGAACATGTGTTGACGCAACTCCAAGGAGACAGTTGGTATTTAGTTGTTACTTCAAACCTCCAGAGTGGGAGGCAATTAGATCCAAAGTATGAAGGATATAGTCTGGAAGCAGACAGACTGTTAAGATATCGAGGAAGGATGTACATCCCTGAAAATGGGGATATTCGAAGCACCATACTGAAGGAAGCCCATAGAGCACTTTATTGTGCGCATCCGGGTGTGAAGAAGATGTACGCAGACATGAGGAAGTTTTTCTTCTGGGTAGGCATGAAGCGTGATGTAGTCCATTTCGTCGCCAAGTGCCTAGAGTGTCAACAAGTGAAAGCCGACCACCATCACCCGGCAGGCCTCCTACAACCACATGATGTTCCTATGTCCAAGTGGAAGTCATCTCTATGGATTTTGTTGTGGGGTTGCTGCTCACATCTCATAGACACAATTCCATTCTTGTGATAGTGGATAAGTTAACCAAGAGTGCTCACTTTATTCCGGTTAGAGACACTTACGATGTCACTGATGTGGCATGTGTGTTTGTAAGTGAGATTATCCATTTGCACGGGATACCTAAGAAGATCATTTCAGATAGGGACTCTAGATTCACTTCTAGGTTTTGGACAAGTTTGCAGTAAGCGTTAGGGACTCAGTTGAACTTAAGCACATCTTATCATCCTGAAACAGATGGGTAAACTGAGAGAGTAAATCAAGTCATGGAAGACATGCTCAGGATGTATGTCATGGATAATCAAAACCAGTGGGAGAAGTACCTACCTTTGGTAGAGTTTGCCTACAATAACAATTTTCATAGCTCCATCAGAATGCCACCCTATGAAGCTCTGTCTGGAAAACCATGCATAACACCGTTGAGTTGGGATAGACTAGAAGACCGAGTAACAGTTGGGCCAGAATTGATTCAAGAGATGGAGGAATAGGTGATTTAGATTAGACAGAGACTAAAGGAAGCACAGGATAGGCAGAAAAGTTATGCAGATGCACATAGGACCGACTGAAGTTATGAAGTGGGAGACCAGGTTTTCATTCGTATCAGGCCTAATAAGAGTACCATATGGTTCGGGAAGGGGACGAAGTTGTCACCTTGATTTATAGGACCATTCAGAATCCAAGAGAA
Organism: Picea abies; assembly: GCA_900067695.1. NCBI lineage: Eukaryota > Viridiplantae > Streptophyta > Pinopsida > Pinales > Pinaceae > Picea > Picea abies. The sequence goes on along the minus strand of CBVK0100228688.1, from coordinate 19,534 downwards.
AATTGGACCCGTTGCTTATCGTCTCGTACTGCCACCCCACTTGCATAAAAATCATAATGTTTTTCATGTATCTGTTTTACGTCATTATGTTTCCGATGAATCACATAAATTAAATTGGAAGGAATTGCAGGTATCGGACGTGGGAACTCTCACGGTAGAACCATTACGCATATTGGACCGTAGAGTTCAACAGCTTAGGAACCGTCTGGTAGACTAAGTTAAGGTCCAACGGGACAAGTATAGTCCAAGATCTGCTACTTGGGAAGATGCCGAGACATTATGACAACACTATCCCTCACTTTTTTGACCACCTCGAGAATATGTTTCTCGAAGGTTGGGTGTATGTCACACCACCTTTTGACTTAGACAACCAGGATTACCTGAGGCCTACACTTTTATTTTCTACTCACAGTGAAACTATTAAATGATACACTTAAACTTTTAAGACGTATGAACCTTTATGAATGTTTAAATGTTATTGATGATGAGGGATATAATGCGATCTACTATGTGAATGTAAATTTTATGAATGATTAAATGTTATTGATGATGATGTATATGATGCGACATATTGTGTGAATGTGAATCCTATGAAGGTTTAAATGCTATTAGAATGATGTTGGATATGATGTAATCTATTTGGTAAATGATAATTTTATGAATGGGTGACGAAATTGAATTATGTGATATTATGAGATCTATTTCTAACTTGAAAACTTTGATGTTAAGTTGTTGGTACATGGATACCGAATTGAAATGATGATTGTATGCAATTACATGATGATAATGCATAGAAATGTATGAGTTTATGTTACAGACTAATCTGCAGGTCATGGACTATGAAATAGCCAAGGGATAATAATGATGAAAGTGAATGTCATGACCACTAGCCGAGAAACATTATGGTATGAATCTTTGTATGTGAAATTATATTGGTTTGGATGCATTGCTAGGATATGTGGACTAGTGCAGGATTTCAGGTGATGAGACTGCCCAAAATCGAATAAACGATGAAAAAACTCCCAGCAACATGGTGCCATTGTATATTCCATTGTAGGGTGTGGACCCTAGTTATGATTAGGAGGGGTGGAGGCATTTCCCACCGTGTATCCTCCGAAACCTAAAGTCGTGGGAGGACGATGTTAGTTCATGCTCCCCTAGACGTGTGATGATGACTGTCAGTTGCCTACTGGGGAAGCTTGGTCAAGATAGTGACACTTCCGCTTATGGGTTCTATTTGGAGTTAGGTCAACATAGTTGATGCTCCAAGATAGTCCAACAGAGGAAGGATAGGAATGACGATGTAAGTAAGTTAGGGAGGAAGGATGAGTAGAAATAGTTGAGAAAGCATGGAGATTTGTCTTATGGTGGAATTTATTGTTTTTCCCTTCTAAAAAAAGAAAATGTGTATACATGAATATTCATAATTACGTAACTAAACCACAGTTGTCTAAATAAAATTGTTGAACTAGATAATTGTAATTAAATGATTTCGCAAACATTTGATTGGTTTAATGTCTTTTATAAAAGAATAGTCTTGTTGATTGGATTGGATGCATACATAAATTACTATAAGGGTGATAGTTATTGATTATTAGTACATGCACGAGACTTGTATGTACTAGCTACACATGCATTTCTTGCGCATGCACACTAGTATGAATGAGTTTCTTGGCTTACTTACTAATAATGTCGGTAAATTGTTATGAATGCGTGAACCATGTTTCTTTTCCTTTGTATCATGAGATACCTTAATTTCGGGACGAAGTTTCCTGAAGGGTGGGTGTATGTAACAACCCTGGTTAAATAGTTGCATAGGAATTATTAAGTATAATTAATTAGATAATTAATTGTCCTAATATGGTTTTAGTTAAACAATGTTTATTTCTTAATAATATTTATTATTTATTTATTTATTAATTAATTGTTTATATCTGTTGAATGATTAATTAATTAACCAATTGACCCATTAAAGGTTTGTGTAATGAATTAAAGGGGCTTAATAATTTTAATTTATTTAATTAAAGACTTTACGTATGCAGGGGGGAATGAAGCATTAAATGAAGGATAAGGTAATAAAGGCATGGGATAAGGTAATAATGGGGAGGATAAGGTAATTAATGGGGGATAGGGAGTCGGTGGATGGGGGGAGATATGACAGGAGGAGTCCGACGAGAGAAGGGCATGATTTTTGGGGGGAGGAAGCATTTTGGAGGAGGGCACTGTATTTCTGGTTTGGCATATTTTCTGGTGTTGGGAGTTTGGTTTTGGGGGTTTTTGTGAATCATTGCAGGGGGCATCGGGTTGCTGGGGGTTTTGGGCACGAGAGCCAGAATTCCTTACGGTATCTTGGAGCTAGGGAGCCGGATAGGCTATTCCTCGCTGGTTGGGTGGTTAGTCGGTTTGGGCAGGGTTTGGTCAAGCAACAAGCTGGGCAAGGCAGCAAGGAGGACATCCAGATAAGCGAGGGTTTAGCATTAGGAAGAGGTATTTTATTTATGAATTTTCTGAGTTATGTGATGATTATGTAAATTATTAGCATGATGTTCGTAAATTTAATTTATGCTGTGGATAAATTAAATTTTCTGTTGAATATTATATGCTTATACGATGATTATTGAATTACTTAGGCATTGAAAGAAATTTATGTTTAATTGTATGAATTTTATTAGGCTTGTTAATTTATGGTCCTTACACCCTCTTAGCCAGCTTTCGCTCCTCATGGTGACAAAGTAGAAAAATCTAAAAGTAAGAAGACTAACAGACATTGCAACTTTTGTGGGAAATATGGTCACGTGGAGTCCAAATGTTTTAGGAAGATGGAAGATTTATAAGCAATGATGAAGAAGCACAACATCAATATTGATTCTTCTTCTTCTAACTCTTCTTGTCATGGACATGCACTTTATGCTTCTAGTTTCTCTTTCAATGCAAATTCTACTTCTTCTGATGAGTGGCTTATTGATTATGGATCATATTATCATATGGCTAAGGAAAAAGACATATTTTCTTCTCTAAATGAATGTAACACTAAGAAAATATGTGTTGGTGATGATAGATCTCTTAGTGTTGTATGGTTGGAATAGTTCAAGTAGATAATGATCATTTCAATGATGTATTATGTGTTTCAATTCTTTCATGCAACCTTCTATCAGTATATCAAATCACTCATTCAGGTGAAGGTAAAATCGTAGAGTTTTCACCTCACCCAGTTGTAGGCAAGGATTTAAAAGATCCCAAGCAAGTCCTCACAAATGGAATTGGTGATGATATTACCAGGTTGTACAAGGTTGACAACTTTGGGTCATCATATTTTCCATTTGTTCTTTTTGATCGTAGAGATGAATTGAGCAAACTTTGGCATGAGCAGTTTGGTCATCTAAACTATTTCTCATTGTAGAAATTATGTAATCAATAGATGGTGATTGGTCTTTCTCTTGTTTCTTGTAAATATGGTGTTTGTGTCGGTTGTGTTCTCCGCAAACATCATCATGACAATTTTGATAAATGTGCCTCTTGGCATGCCTCAACTACTTTGCATCTTGTTCACAGTGACTTCGGTGGTTTGCTTTTTTCTCCTTCTTTTTATAGGTGCAATTATTTATAATCTTTCATTGGTGATGTTAGCGCTCAAAACGTACGGGTAATTTTTTAAGCGTTTTCATCAATTTATATTTGATTTGTCGATTTCCTACGTCTTTTGGCCAATATCATAACTTCCAAATCCTTCATCAAGCACCCGTTGATCATTTTTGCCCAAAATTATCTTCTTACCTGCATTCCAAAAACACAATAATTGTCTTTTTGCCTAAAAATCTAGTTTATTGTGTCTATATATATTTTCAAATAAAACATATATTGTTTTTATTTTATTTTATTTGTAAAAAATATATCTTTATTTGTAAAAATTTATAAAAGTGGTGTGTGCACAAGTGTTCTAATCCTAATCCATATCAAATATCAACTATGTGCCATACTCCGAGTCATACCAAAGCCATTTCCACACCATATGTCTTATCAAAGTGACATTGAAAACATTGGCGCATATAACGACTAGTATGCCTAAAGATCCCGATGCATGTGGGATTTGTGTTGTTAGGCAAATAAAGAAAAACAAAACACAGGCAAGTGCCTTATGCTGAGATTGCAGGTGTCAAGAGATCCTGCAGGGTATCTATGTTTGAAGGGTTTTAGGAGTATCGAGTCACTAGCAGGAGCTGCAGGTGTAAAATCGATTAGTCAAGTCTAAACGCCAAGCCACGACATGGTAATGGAAACGTTACAGCAGGAGGGTTTCTCTGGTTTATTGGTTTCTGTGTGTTTGGTAGGTGTGCGATCATCTTCTTCATGGCATTAGATTTCCAGAGGCAGAGATAGTGATCACAAATATCTTTCTTATTTTCTTCATGCGTGCTGATGGACTTCAAAAGTCAATATGGAATGTCTTTGGGATTTCTAGATCGAAATAGTATTAGGCTATAAAACCCAATCATAACAGTGTATTGTAGAATGCGGCATCCTTTAAATGGTGGTGGAATGACTATTGCATTAGTTGACATTGATGTTCTTGAAAAGCTTCATAAGGCTCATTGGGGAATTGTTCAAGCAGAAAATGGTACCTGAAAAAATTGTTCATCATTGTATTCAACATTTGTTAGGCCAGGATTTAAAGTCCCCTCCAGCTGAAGAAAATGTGGAGGCTCTTTGTCATCTTTTCAACACTGTCAGAAAACAGCTTGAAGAAACCCCAAGTCCCGTCCTATCATACATTCTTATTTTTGTCTCAATGAAGCAAATAAATAATAATCAAATCTTGGCATCTCGAATGAGATTCATGGTTCGTGATGTTCTTGATTTGCGTGCTAATAAATGGATTCATAGACGTGAAGAGATAAAAGCTAAAACTATAAATGAGATAAATTCAGAAGCTGAACAGAAGTTGGGTTTAAGGCCTGGATCAATAAACATGTGCAATGGTCGTGGTGCATCTAATGTTATGGGTATGGGTGTTGGAAATAGTTTTGGTATTGGAAGGCTTGGAGGTTTAATGCCTGGAATGCCTATGATTCAGAAGATGCTTGTGATGCCTTCAATTGACAGTGATGGTTTGGAAGGCATACTTGGTCGAATAGTAAACAAAAATGAAAGTCTAGTGCCATCTCCTGCTCTACTTCCAAGTCAAGGTCGTTCCCAAACACCTGTTTTAAAGTCTTTAGTTGGTAATGCAAATCTTTTTCCCCATGGCACTGGTGGTTTTTATTCTGGTAAATATTAAACCTCCTCATAACCTTCATTGCCAGGACATCTCTTCTGATAAGAGACTGAGTGACTATCTGCCTTCTGGAGCGCACCAGTAATCATGATACATATTTGGTTTTTATGGTTGATGCTGAAGCATACTCCTATGATGACGAGGTCATCAAGAAAGGAGATAGCATTGGAGGATGCCAGGGTTGTTTTAATAGACAGAGAGCGTATGAAAGCCAGAAAACAATATAAATGTGTTGCAGCAGTCAACAAGAAGGTCAAGCCTTTTCCAACTTTTATTTTGGTTTTATAGCTTTTGAAACTGTGAAAAACAGATACCTACAGGAAGTTGGTGGCGCAAGAGGTGATTTTTCAGTGCTGCGCGCTACCAACATGTATGTTTTCAACGAGGCAGAATTTGGGTCAAAATTGACTTCTTATTCAGATTTTTATGTGATGAGTCATGCTCCAGGTGGTGAAGATGATTCCAGAAATCCTTGATCTTCTCCAGGAAGGCCTTAGTGGTAGTCAAAGAGTTAAGTTAGGATAAGGATTTTATCCCTTACATTTAGGATCTATTTCCTAGTTTTAGATAAGACAGTTCAGATCCATCTCTTTAGGATCTACAACAATATGTATTCTTTGTATATATATATTTCAGAAATGTAATAGGGAAGGAGGGAGCAATATTCATGACTGTGATTCAATTTTGTGAATTGTAAGCAAGCTTTATGCATTGACATTGGCCGAGTATATATTTGAATGTAAAATTTATTCTCTGAGTTTTTGATCAGATTTTTATTTCTTTCCATCCCTTTCTATATATGTGGATGGGTTGCAAATATCGTAATGTCTATAATTCATCCGATGATTAAGAGATGTCGTTATTTTATTGCATTATTGGATTTAGATCCCACACATAACTCATTGTTGTAATTGACCATTTGTATATGCTTTTAGTATATTGATTTTGTCGATATAGTAGTGTTCTCCTTCCCATATCAGTTTAACTCATCTGATCTGTTCAGAGAGGACTTTGTTTATCAAAATGTGTTCATCATAGTCTTGTCTAAGTGAGGATTAATAGTTCATAGATTGATCTACCCTGCAGATTCTTTCATCCAATCAAATAGTTTAAGTTACCAAGCTCATTCTCTTTACAGTGAGGGAAAGATTGGAGTGATAACAAATTGGCACCATTGTCGGGGAACAAAAGTGAAGTTAGTTTCCCTGGGAGAACGGCACAAATACGAATTTCGATGGTAGACAAAGGGAGGACACATAAATCAACTGTAGCAATTTGCCTGACGACTCCACAATCAAAGACTCCACTCGGGAGGATCCAGTTGACAGAAAGATGAAGGGGCTGAATAGTAAACCCAGGTATCAGTTCATTAGTTTTCTACATGAACTTTTGTTGTTCTTTATTAGCTCTTTCCCATTTTTTCCTTCACATGTGAAGAGGATCATCTTGTTTTTTGTTTATTCCAATGATCATCAACCTACCTTTATATATCCATCCTTAGAAGAGGAAAGCTTACAGACTCCTTATATTGTTGATGTTGATCCTATATATTTACCTCAACCTATTCATAAAGATGATATTTTACATCTTGAATCTGATCATCCTTCTGACCTTGAGGAGATTGAAACTGATTCAAGACCCTCTCAGATCTCAGCACCTTTTTCCATAACTTCTGAGCCTTCCAATCAACTTGTTAATCCTCATGATTATCCCACTAATTTTCAAACTAAAATCAGAATGAAAATGTTCAAGCCTCTAAGGCTGCCATATCTCCTTCATCCTTATCCTCTTGATTTCCTTGAGTATCTTCCCTGGTTTTCTAGAGAGGATCATGTCACAACTGAGAGGCATTTGGGGTCCTTTGAAAATTTTGTTGATCAATTCGAGATTATTCATGATGATGTTACTATGATGTTATTTTCTAAAACTTTGTTTAGAGATGTTGCAATATGGTTTAAGAATTTGAGAGCTGATTCCATTGGTTCATGGACCAAGTTGTCCAATGTTTTTCTAAAGAATTGGGGTGAGAACAAATCTTTTGATTTGTATCTCGTTGATTTTTATGCCTTGAGGAGAGAGGAGGACGAAGCTTTATCTGTCTTCAACAAAAGGTTCTACAACTTTTATCATGACATGAATTTGGAGATCCAACCTATAGAGATTGTTGCCATGGTATAATATGTTATGGATCAACATTCAGATCTTTTCCTTCTCCGGTTAGAAAGGAAATCATCATCTAAGCCATCATATTTTCAAATAAAAAATATATTTTTTATTTATTTGTAAAAAATATATCTTTATTTGTAAAATTTTATAAAAGTTTTGTGTGCACGAGTGTTCTAATCCTAATCCATATCAAATATCAACTATATGCCAAACTCCAAGTCATACCAAAGCCATTTCCATTTGTTGGCCCTTGGTTATGGAAGGAAGCAAAGAACGGGGAAGAAAAGGTAAAAAGCGAGCTCCGCGGGAGACACGGTGACTGTCACTGGTTCGAAGTGAGAAAAAGAACAGAAAAGATGGAGCGAAGTGTGGAAACGCAAGCCATTGGATGAGGAGATTGAGGATGACAGATCAACAAGGAAGATGGACCGAGAATGACTCAGGAAGTGGAAAAAGCCAGCATTAGATGCCTTGGAGCACCAAGAGATGAAGAAGAAAAGACAGGTTGGCGAAGCCCAGAAAGAATGGGTCAAGTTGACCTAGGGTTGTAGACACCTAGGGTTTTGACACCTAGGTTTTGACCTGAGGTTGTAGGTGAGGGGTTGTAATGTATAAATAGAGGTCGAGAGGACCTAGGTCAGGTGGGTACGGTAGTTGAGTCTTGTTATTGATCATTGCTCATTGGGAGAATATTGTATTATGGGTGAGAGAAGTGTTGAGAGAGAGAGATTTCTGGTATTGTAAGATCTTCAGCTGGGTGCGAAGATCAAGTCCTGCAGCTAGGTGTGCAGGAAGGGAGAGAGAAAGAGAGACGGAGAGAGAGGATCTGTTGGCCAAGAGCGCAGATCATAACTGTAAGCTTTATCCTAAAATATCATAAGCACAGTTCTGTGGACGTAGCCCTAGAGAGAGGGTGAACCACGTACATCTGTTGTTGTGTGTGTGATTTATGCTTCGAGCTTTGATGTTGTTATATTGTTATCTGCATTATTGTATTAGATCAGATCTATAGCTGTCAAGGATAGATTTAGCTAGTTGAATGATAGATGCATGTTATGTTGTTGTTGTAATAAGAACCACTTGATATTCCCCTGGTTGTAGACATCTCTGTCCTACAACCCCCTCATAGTTGCTTCGGGTGAGATTGCATCTGCTTCGCAGGTGCTGCCGAAAGGGCTAGTAGCTAGGGCTTGTTGGTGCACTCTTGGAGCTGAACCTTGGGTCTGCCCCTGTGCCAACAAATGGTTCTATTGCCGGGATAGGAATCTTTTTAAGGGAATGTCAAGGTGGTTCCCATCGAAGACAGAGATTCAGAAGTGGATAGAGGATCAAGAGAAGGACTTCGTTGAAGCCCAGAACAAGAACCCTAAAATAAGCACTGAAGATTGGCTACAAAGATACATCTTCACCGACATTCACAAGGTCTTCTTTAGAGGAATCCATCAGGAGCTACATGAGTGGTTGGCTAGGTTAGCTAACACACAGTTTGAAATCAGATCTAGACCCCCTGTGGTTTGGACACCAACATTGATCCAAAAGGTCAAGAGAGTCGACAACGTTGTATTCAGAGCAGTAGATCACCGGTTTGATAGTACCATCGGAGGGTATATCACCGAGTTTACTGTTGACAAAACATAATCATATAGCCAAGCCGAGAGATAATTTTTCAAGGGACCCAGAGGAAAAAAATTTCACTTCCTGAAGCTAAGAATCAAGATGCTCTTGCATGAAAACCACATCTTGAAGATACAGTAGATTGATCGGACCTAAAAAGGCTAATGTTCAAGATCTCGGACAGCGACAACGACACAGAAGAAGGACATACGCGTAGTGGGAAAGTATTCCGAGGAGTTCAGCTTGAGAATTTGTTTAAGCAAAACTACGGAGAGGAAGGTTTCTATAGCAGAGAAGAGGTAGATCTAACCGACGAAGAGCATCTAGAGCCCACCAGAACAGAAAAAGGGGAAGCTGAAGAACTGCGCCAAAGCGAGCCAGAAATCTCAAGAACTGCGTGAACTACTGAATTAAGTAACGTTAATCCCCTTGTTGTCTCAACAATACCTAGCAGTCAGAATAGTCAGAACCACTAGAGTCTTCATAGTACTGTTACTAGTAGCTCAACATCTACTCAGACAAGAACCCTAGTTAGCTTTATGGCAGATGAAATGAGACTCCCTGTCTTTAGAGGAGATGGATCTGAAGATCCAGATCAACATTGGTTTCTGTGTGAGGCCATATGGAATATTAAAAATATCACCGATGAAGCCATCAAGAGAACCCAGTTCAACACTACGCTAAGGGACCATGCACTAAGCTGGTACATGAAACTTGTCCAAGGACTGGCACAGCCTAAGGCCTTGAATGAGATCAAGAATGTGCTGATCGCAGAGTTTAAGAAACCTAAGTCGGAATCACAATGTATTACGGAACTAAAAGAGACTAAACAAAAGGTAGCAAAACCTATTTGGGAGTTCGACCAGAGATTCAAGACCCTGACAGGCCAATTAACTTTCCAGATCCCTGACAAACAGAACAAAGAGTGGTTCATCATTGTTTTGTTACCACACATAAGAATCCCTTTGATGCAGCAGAAGATTGCATCTCAGGCAGAAGCTTTGGAGATCTCCATGAAGCTTGAATCAGCACCAATGGGAGAATCTAGCTCAGGCATTAGCCAGATCATGAGCCAGCTAACTAGTTTGTCTTTACAGGTTGAGGATATGAAGAAAGATAAGGGAAAAGAAAAAAGGGAAGATATCTGAAGGCCATGATAAGGAACACTATCCCTTATTTCATGAGTACTTGGCATCAGGGGCACCGAGCCCCTTAAAGCAAGTTAACCTACCCTGGTGCGATGTATGCAAAAATAGGCATCGCCTAGGTGAGTGCTACTACATGCAAAAGTATGTCCAGACACCCACAAACTTGTATTCTACGTTCTGTAAATCAGTGGGGCATGATGATCGGGATTGTAGAGCTTATGATCTCATGCATGAAAGGTCGAGAGACATATACAAGATTCAAGGCGAAGTACAACAAGAAGGAAACACTCCGCAGTACAACTCTCTGGGGAGAGGAAATTTCACTCCTCGCGGTGGCTACAGAGGATGAGGAGGAGGAGGAGGTATGGGCCGACGTCGAGGACAAATAATTTGTTACAATTGCACGCAGCCAGGACATTTAGCAAGGGATTGTCAGAATCCTTGCACAACTTGTAGTTACTATAATTCCTTCGAGCATGTCATAGAAGAATGCCCTGTGCTGCTGGCTAAACTTCAGGAAAGACGAGGACCCCAGTATAACCCACAAGTACAACTGATATATGTTGAACCTCGCGAAGAAGAACCTAGAGTCGTTGTTATCACTCGAGGAGACGCTGCTACAGGAGAAGACAGACCAGCCCAAGGAAAGACTGAAAGCAACCACGGAGTCAGGAAAGATACAAAAAAGACCCCAACGTTCGATGCTAAGAAAGAAAGACAGATATTCAAGGAGGCAAGAAAGGAGTTCAAAGGAGATCAAGGATCTTCATCAAAGAGACAACCAGAAATCAAAGAATATGGCATGCCTCAGGCATTTGATCCGTCTGCATCACCAACACAAGGGAAAGAGGTAAGCAAACTCATGAAATTCTTACACACTTGTGTTAAGTTGATTCAAGATAAAGGCATTGTCCAAGAATTACAAGATTTAATCAAGTAGTATGAACTAGGAAAAATAGACCCCTTACTGAATAGAGTAGTGCACCAAATTGGAAAAACGAGAAGGACAAATAAAGAACTACACTTGAATGCTCAGATAGGAGAGTATGAGATAGACTATTTGGTCCTTGACTTAGGGTCAGAAGTCAATGTCATGACGAAGCAAACTTGGACACTGATGGGAAAACCCAAGCTGATATATTCCCCTATCAGGCTTCACATGGCTAATCAACAAGCTGTCAGCCCATTTGGACGATTAGAGCATGTCCTAGTGGACATCGATGGGGTAAGAACCTTTGCATATTTTGAGGTAATTGAAATTGTTGATGATAACTTCCCTTACCCTGCATTGTTAGGAATTGATTGGGCCTTCGACAATTCCACTATCATTGATTTAAAGAAAAGATGCATGACATTTGAGAAAGTTGGCCTTAGGGTCATTGCACCTTTAGATCCAGATGAGGGTCCACGATACACAGAACCCATCAGAGAAGAGGACCACGCATTTGAACTGGAAAACATCTACAAATTAACAACCAAACAACAGGATTATATCAACCCTACAGCTGACGGGAATCTAAGCTGGCAAAGTGACAACACATGTTCATCTAACTCAGAAGAAGCACCGGAGAATTGGCAAAACCAAATGTATGAAGTATCTACAAGAAGATGTGCTAGGATAACCAGAGAAGTTCGTTGGATTGGCACAATAGTGAGTAATCTACCCACATTTGATGGGCTAAACCCCTTAGAAAACTTCTTGTCAGAATTTGAGACAAGTGTACCAACACAATAGAGGCTGTTGGCAATGGATGAGGCCATGAAGGCCACACTAGCGAGATGGTGGGGGACACATAAAAACAATATTACAGACTGGACACAATGCCAAACTTTGATGACAACGCGGTTTTCAACACAAGTAGGAAGTTGTGAAGCACGATACATAGGTCGAAGCTGCGAAGAGGCCTGGAGTGACATTCCTAGAGAACAATGGGTACAAAGATTCATCAATACACTGGATACCACCCCTATTAACTGGTACCTTCAAGCAGAGCTTCGCCTTGTCACTTTAGAATGGGAAGGTATGACCCAAAATTTTATAACCACCTTTTTGTTTGACAGTGAATTTCCTTTTGTAGATCAAGCACTACAGATGGTGAGACAGAAAGTATTTAAGGAGGCATCTGGCCTCCCTTTGGAGCAAGAAGAGGATGAATGGACTGCGCCCCTCCAGAAACTCCAGACTTGCTACAACATTAATGCCGACGAAGACGATGACCAGAGGAAGGTGAATATCATAGAAACAGAAGGTCAGAGAGATGTGGAAGGACCAGGAGTTGAACTGCCATTCATTGGATAGCCGATAAAGATAAAGAAAGTCAATATTGGGACAGAGGAAACACCAAATCTTGCCAATGTTGGATATTACTGGGATGTTGCTACCATTGACAAAATCACAGAATTATTACATGAGTATCAGGACTTGTTCCCGACCAAGTTCACTAATATGAAGGGAATCAAAGGACCTATGGGAGAAATGAGAATACCTTTGAAACCAGACACGAAGCCAGTCAAGCAAAGACCCTACAGATTGAACCCGAAATATAAGGAAAAAGTGAAGATTGAGCTCGATAGAATGCTGGAAGCAGGGATTATTGAACCTGTTGAAGAGTCGGAATAAATTAGCCCCATGGTCATGCAATATAAGAAGACATGTGAGATTAGGATTTGCATAGATCTCAGGAAGCTGAATGATGCTTGTCTACATGATCCTTTCCCTACACCTTTCACGGACGAAGTACTAGATAACGTGGGAGGCCAAGAAGTATATTCTTTTACAGATGGGTTTTCAGGATACCATCAGATCCACATCACCAAGGAGGACCATCATAAAACCATGTTTTCCACAGAGTGGGGATCCTACCAATATACAGTAATTCCATTTGGACTGAAGAATGCCCCAACCATCTTTTCCAGGGTGGTGGTTGAAGCATTTAAAGAATTTTTACATAAATTTTTGGAAGCATACTTTGATGACTGGATTGTTTTTAGTTTGTTGAATAATCATATTGAATGTCTAAGGCTAATGCTGGATAAATGCAGGCAGTGTCAAATTGCTTTGAATTTGAAGAAGTGCATCTTCTTTTCACCATTTGGAGTATTATTAGGTCATACTGTATGCAAGCAAGGATTGTTGGTGGATCCATCCAAAATCGCAATTATAGTTGATTTACCACCACCTACATCAGTCAAACAACTGTGCACTGCGCTAGGACATACTGGCTATTACAAGAAATTTATCAAAGGATATGCTCAGATTACTGTGCCAATGGAGAAGTTATTAAAGAAAGACTGTCAGTTTGCTTGGACAGACGAATGTCAACAGAGCTTTGACACACTAAAACAAAAGATGGTCACTGCGCCTATTCTAGTATTTCCCAACTAGAGCAAGGCATTTCATGTGCATGTTGATGCATCTTCTATTGCATTAGGAGCAATACTGACACAACCTGGAGAAGGGGACATTGATCATCCATTAGCATTTGCCAATATAAAGCTCTCCACAACTGAAATCAATTACACTACTACAGAGAGAGAGGGGGACTAGCCATGGTGTATGCATTGCAGAAATTTCATCACTACTTGTTGGGAGGACACTTTAAAATGTTTATTGATCACTTCGTGCTAAAATACCTAGTCAACAAGCCAGTGTTGGGGGGGAGAATATGCAGATGGATTCTCCTATTTCAAGAATATGATTTTGAGATCATAGTTAAGCCAGGAAGAATGAATAAGGGCCCATACCACCTGTCGAGGTTGGAGCATGGTGAAGAACCTACCAGTCTGGAGGATACACTACTGGATGCAAAGTTGCTTGCCATTAGAAATATTGATGACCACTTCCCCGACATAGTCCAATTCCTATCAACAAGAATGTCTCCAGCCGAGTACACAATTCTGTAGAAGAAACAACTAGTGGTGCGCGCTGCAGATTTTTCACTGATAGCTGGTCAGCTTTATAAAATGGGACTTGATGAGATCCTAAGAAGATGTGTGATGGAGGTAGAATGCCCTATGATCCTCGAATAATATCATGAAGGCTTTGCAGGAGGACATTACGCAGGAAAAGCAACTACGCAGAAGGCTCTACGAGTTGACCTTTGGTGGCCTACATTACACAGAGATGCTAAAGAATGTACCAGAGCATGCGATGTATGCCATCGAGTTGGAAAACCATGCCTAAGAGATGAGATTCCATTAGCACCGCAGATGACCCTACAAGCATTTGAAAAAGGGGCCATTGACTTCGTGGGACCTATAAACCCACCAGGAAAGCACACAGGAGCAAGGTATATTATCACTGCGATAGAATACCTGACTAGATGGGCCGAAGCAAGAGCAGTTAAAGACTGTACTGCAACTACAACTGCGCGTTTTATATTTGATGACATAATAACCAGGTTTGGATGCCCTAAGGTCCTTATGAGTGATCAAGGTACACACTTCATCAATAAGACAGTTGAAGCCTTGACTGAAGAATTTGCAGTCACCATCAGAAGAGTACACCTTATCATCCATAAGCAAACAGAACAGTTGAAGCATTCAACAAGATCTTGGAGACAACATTGACAAAGATTTGCAATGTGAATAGGGATGACTGGGATTTAAGAGTACCAGCAGTACTCTGGATTATAGAACCACTTGCAAGAAATTAACAATGCAGACCCCTTTCAAGTTGGTTTATGGTCTTGACGCTATTGTCCCAATGGAGTACTTGGTACCAAGCTTAAGAATTGTTTCATTTACAAACATGGATGATATTGGTGCCATTCATGAGAGGCTAGCACAGTTAGTCGAACTAGAAGAAGACAAATTCATTGCAGGCTTCCATCAGCAAATTCAGAAGGAACGAGAAAAGGCCTATCATGATAGACACATCAAGAAGAAGATATTCAGGCAAGGTGATTTAGTCCTACTATATGACAGTAAGTTTATCAAACACCCATGGGAAGTTCAGAACGCATTGGATCGGACCATATGAGATTGCCTATGTTACAGAAGGAGGAGCTTTGCAGCTGACGACATTGAAAGGAGACTAGAAGGAAGGCTTGGTGAATGGGAGTCAGCTGAAGTTGTACTATGACAACCAATCACCTCGCATCTCTCAATAGAATCAAGAAGACAAGGGTCCAGATACCAGGTGCAGTTGAAACTAGGTACCAGACACAGAAAAGACAATCTGCACAAGGATGGAAAGGAGACATAAAGAAGAAAGAAAGGGCTGCACTGCGCAGTCGAAAGTCGAAGTAAAACAAGAGGATCAGATCTCAAGTGCCTCGGGACAAGTCATAGGTGAGTGTTGGGGGCCTGTTGGCCCTTGGTTATGGAAGGAAGAGAAGAACAAGGAAGAAAAGGTAAAAATCGAGCTTCGTAGGAGACACAGTGACTGTCACTGGGTCAAAGTGAGCAAAAGAACAGAAAAGATGAAGCGAAGTGCGGAAAAGCAAGTTGTTGGATGAGGAGATCGAGGATGACAGATCAACAAGGAAGATGGATTGAGGATGACTCATGAAGTGGAAAAAGCCAACATTAGATACCTTGGAGCACCAAGAGATGAAGAAGGAAAGACAGGCTAGCGAAGCCCAGAAAGAATGGGTCAAGTTGACCTAGGGTTGTAGACACCTAGGGTTTTGGTAATTAGGGTTTTGACACCTAGGTTTCGACCTGAGGCTGTCGGTGAGGGATTGTAATGTATAAATAGAGGTCGAAAGGACCTAGGTCGGTTGGGTATGGTAGCTGAGTCTTGTTATTGATCATTTCTCATTGGGAGACTATTGTATTATGGGTGAGAGAAGTGCTGAGAGAGAGAGCCTTCTGGTATTGTAAGATCTTTAGCTGGGTGCGAAGATCAAGTCCTGCAGCTGGGTGCGCAGGAAGGGAGAGAGAAAGAGAGACAGAGAGAGAGGATCTGTTGGCCAAGAGCGCATATCAAAATTGTAAGCTTTATCCTAAAATATCATAAGCACAGTTCTATGGACGTAGCCCTAGAGAGAGGGTGAACCACGTACATCTGTTGTTGTGTGTGTGATTGATGCTTCGAGCTCTGATGTTGTTGTATTGTTATTTGCATTATTGTATTAGATCAGATCTATAGCTGTGAAGGATAGATCTAGCTAGTTGAATGATAGATGCATGTTATGTTGTTGTTGTAATAAGAACCACTTGATATTCCCCTGGTTGTATACATGTATGTCTTGCAACCCCCTCATAGCTACTTCGGGTGAGACTGCATCTGCTTTGCAGGTGCCGCCAAAAGGGCTAGTAGCTAGGGATTGTTGGTGCACTCTTGGAGCTAAACCCTGGGTCTTCCCCTGTGCCAACACCACTCCATATGTCTCATCAAAATAGAAATGTAAACATTGGTGCATATAAGGACTAGCATGTCTAAAGATCCTGATGCATGTGGGATTCGTGTTGTTAAGAAAATAAAGAAAAACAAAACACAGACAAGTGCCTTATGTTGAGATTGCAGGTCTCAAGAGATCGTGCAGGTTATCTATGTTTGCAGGGTTTTAGGAATATCATGTCACTATCAGGAGCTGCAGGTGTAAAATCGGTAAGTCAAGTCTGAATGCCAAGCCATGACATGGCAATGGAAACGTTACAACAGGAGGGTTTCTCCAGTTTCTTGGTTTCTATGTGTTTGGCAGGTGTGAGATCTTCTTCTTCATGGAATTAGATTTCTAGAGGCAGAGATAGCGATCAAAAATCTCTTTCTTATTTTCTTCACGTGTGCTGATGGACTTCAAAAGTCAATATGAAAAGTCTTTGGGATTTCTGTATCGAAATAGTATTGGGTTGTAAAATGCAATCATAATAGTGTATTGTAGAATGTGAAATCCTTTAAATGGTGGTGGAATGACTATTGTATTAGTTGACATTGTTGTTCTTGAAAAGCTTCATAAGGCTCATTGGGGAGTTGTTCAAGCAGAAAATGGTACCTGAAAAAATTGTTCATCATTGTATTCAACATTTGTTAGGTCAGGATTTAAAGTCCCCTTCAACTGAAGAAACTATGGAGGCTCTTTGTCAGCTTTTCAACACTATCGGAAAACAGCTTGAAGAAAACCCCAAGTCCCGTCCTATCATAGATTCTTATTTTTTCCTCAATGAAGCAACTAACTAATAATCAAAGCTTGACATCCTAAATGAGATTCATGGTTCGTGATGTTCTTGATTTGCATGCTCATAAATGGATTCCTAGACGTGAATAGATAAAAGCTAAAACTATAAATGAGATCCATTCAGAAGTTGAACAAAAGTTGGGTTTAAGGCATGGATCAACGAATGTGCGCAATGGTCATGGTGCATATAATGCTATGGGTATGGGTGCTGGAAAATTTTTTGGTATTGGAAGGCTTGGAAGTTTGATGCCTGGCATGCCTATAATTCGGAAGATGCATGTGATGCCTTCAATTGAAAGTGACGGTGTTGGCACAGGGGCAGACCCAGAGTTCAATGCTTCAACAACACACCAACAAAACCCTATCTACCGACCCTTTCAGCAACACCTGTGAAGCAGATGAAGTCTCACCCGAGGTAGAGGCGGGGGTGGTTGCAAGACTCTAGTGTCTGCAACCTTTGTCAGGACACAGATCTGTGATTGTAATACCTTAATAGAACACTTAGCATTTATAATTCATTAGTATTTAACCTTTGTTTATAGCATAGATAAACCCTAATTACAGAGCAACACAATATTCAACAAGATCTAACACATTCAAGCACTTAGCATAATGAAACAGATCAGATCTGACATTCATTCACATCACTAAGCATTAACCATATGAACACTAAATAATCACAATGCACAAAGCAACCATAACACAGGATATACGTGGTTCACCCCCAACTTGGGGCTACATCCACCAACTCTTCTCTTCTTTATTATCTTCGATCAAGCTTCTTATAGGAACATAGCATCAAAATCCTACTCCATAGGAGATAGGAGATCTGCATGCACCTCGCCAAATCCTCCTTCCCTGAGATAGGTTACAACACAAAGCCTCTATACAGTCTCTTACATTCACTTTCACTTAGCCTTGCAAGCCTCACACAATATGCACAAAGCATTTACAACTATCACTTAGCACAATATCACACAGATGCGTGTTTTATCTTATCACTTAGCAAGGTACCAAGCCCCTCTTTACATCATCTAGATATCTATTTATACATTACAAAAAGGCATAACCATGGGTAAACCCATGGGCTGACATCCCCATACCCATTACATAAGCCCAAAACCCAAAATCCCTAAACAAGGGGTCGAGATCCTGCGATCTCCGCTTCAACTTGCGCTCTGTCTTTGACAGCCTGTTGAAGTCCCAAAATAGGTCAAACCTGACCAAGGATCTCCAAACTTGGTCAAGGGACAACAGGCCCCCAACACTCACTTGTGACTTGTCCTGAGTCACTCTGATCTGGGTAGCTCTGCCTCAAAAACCTCGAGCTTGGCTCAAGCTGCTTCAACCTGTTGTTGCGCCAAGGCCTCCTACTCGACGAAATCCTGAAGAAATGCCTCCTTCACAGGTCCTTCCAAGCATTTCTCAACTGTAGTGACTACTTTCTCTAGTTCCATTCCTCATCCTTCAATCTTCTCAAACAGTTGACAAGTTGCATCCTAGACTGGCTGGAGCCTCTGAGTCACTTCCATGACTTTTCTCTATATGGCATGGACTTGCTGTTGAACAGTGTGTTTTTCCTGTGATCTTTTCATTCTTTCAACTGTAGAAAAGAGCTTCAACTGTGCCTATACTGCTGTTGCTTGCTGCTTTGCCTCTTGGAGTTGGGACTCTAGTGTCTTTAGTTCAAGGTCTTCAGTAAGTTGTTCATAAGTCTGTGCACTATGATCACTGACATTTTTACATTCCATGGAGAAGTTCTTGATTCTCTCAACTGCTCTCCGAGTAGTTGCTTCTCTTTGATCTTGCATGTCCTGCGGAGTGTTTGACACTGACTATAGCTCTAGATCTGTTATTCTCTATTGAAGCTGTTGAATGGATTCAACAAGCTTCGCTACTTGATGCTCTACTAGGTCTTCCTCCTTTTTCTCTAAGCTCGTCACAGAGCAGAGTGCTCTTCTAACTGCTTATTTTACTCCAACCTGCTCGACGAGAAGCTATTCCTTCTCTTGCTAGATTTTTGCTTTCTCTTCTTTGAATTTTGACTGGAGGGAAGCCTTCTCCTGCTATGCAATCATGCGTTTCTCTATTAATTCCTACTGTGCTTGCTTCAGGGCCACTGTGTCCTGTTCTTTTTCTTCTTGTGTGTGATGAAGGTGAGCTTCAGTCTCATCAACTATTCTGCGGAGTTGGGGTGAGATCGGAAGAGC
>CBVK0100228687.1:0-24352 GCA_900067695.1 Picea abies | reverse complement strand
TAATGTTATTTTATTTATGTGGGCTTTAGGCCATTAGTTGTAATTATCCCTCCTACTCTCCTATATATACCAAGGAGACATTTTTATTTTGAATCATCTTGTAATTGAACATTTAAGTGGGGTAAAAGGAGGTTGATTTTGAATCATCTTGTAATTGAACATTTAAGTGGGGTAAAAGGAGGTTGCCACCTCGAGGAGGCTTATTATTTGAAACTATCTCTTTTTCAAGGCGTTGAGTACTTTTTCTGAGGTTTTTCTATGCTATATTGATATTTGGTTCTTAACAACCACTCTGATCATCACTATTGGACCAACGTGCCCAATCTGCATCCTCCTCTCTAAGAACCCCAAGTTGAAATCTGTGAAGGGATTGAAACAACAATATTGAATCATCCCCTGCAAAGGTGTCTTAGTGAAGTATAAGTCTGCAAAACCACTGCCAACCTCGATCTTGGGTATCGATAAAGAAGATCTATCCTTACATATAGAGTAAGTCTCAACCTCCCCTTTCTTTTCAGCCCAAAAATCAAGCAAATCAATCACTGTCACATCTCTTTCGATCATCATCATCATCATATGAAGCAATCTATCACTCAGATAAATGCCTGGATCCCACCACCAAATTGGAAGTTTACCACTCCCTAGTCCTGTTGACTACTATTGTGCTACATTGATAAATATCGAAATCCAAATGAGCCTCATCTCTAATATTTGTATGTAATCAACTGATGGACACCCAATACTAGGAATCAACTCCATGCATGGTAATTTGTCATGATCCTTCCAAACCACACAGGGAAACTTGCCACCCCTACTCATGATAATATAATCTAACAACGCCTAGAGTCTAGACACCTTCCTGTAAAGTAGATCTTCCATATGTGCTACCTCATGCTCATACAAGTCCCTAGAAAGTTATATCAAAGGTGTATCATGCATCACCCTCATTATTATCTCCTCAAATGTGGCCTCAAGGAATAAATGTTTGTCACCTATGTAGTAGATCATGTCAATCCTCAATTTATCCATGTCATCTTGTGCACTGACCACATGCCCTAAATAAGAACTCCATATCTTGTCTACAATGCCCCATGTCTCATCCAACTGTCTCATGGAATCCTTCCCTAACTTTTGTATATATTGAGACCATCAAAGAATAGAAATATAAACCTTTATGATTGTAGGAAAATATGGTAAGTGGTAGGTGCATTGGTCAATCCCAAGAGAATGACCAAAAACTCATAAGGATACTCAAGAATAGTCACGTGACCATCCTGGTCACTAACCCAACCTTGGTGATGTTCTTATAGAAGATCAATTGGAAAGGAATGTACCACTCCAAGGAACTCATCCCTATGCACTAAGGGACTATCTAAATAGTCACTCGGGCTCCACAATACTCCCATACCATCGCATGCCTCCAAA
Source organism: Picea abies (assembly GCA_900067695.1). Classification (NCBI taxonomy): domain Eukaryota; kingdom Viridiplantae; phylum Streptophyta; class Pinopsida; order Pinales; family Pinaceae; genus Picea; species Picea abies. Next base: position 22,927 of record CBVK0100228687.1, on the reverse strand, counting down.
GGTGTCTCCTCACATAGATCGTCAATCATACTCCATCCATAATCATAAACACTATTTATGCTGAGAGTATGGACTCCAGAATTCATGTATTGTCACAAACGAGTGGATCACCCTCCTCTGGACCAACCATGCTCCATCAAGTGAGAGTATGACTCTCCTCTGAACTCCAATGTCTCCCTATATGTACCATTGTACCCCTCTGTATAACATTGTATACCACTGCACATCACTACATATTGTTGTATACCACTGCTTATCATTCTGTATCCTGTATGTGCCAATGTATCAATCACTATACTAGTGTCAGCTAAACTTGGGTCCCAAATTGTAATATTCCTGATATAAAATAGTATGCAGAACATAAATAATTATCTAGAAATGGCAGATAAACAATAATATAACCAGAACAATACCACAATAATACCATAATAATACCAAAATAACACCAGAATAACACCAGAAAGAGCACTTTGATTACTGAGAGCAATGTGCACTTGCCTCTTCGAGGGGGAAACCTCCAATAGAGATGTAACGTCCCTGACCATCAACCCCACTACCGGGAAACACTACTACGCAGAATAACACTTATATAGTATGCATTTAAATGAAGTTAAATGACTTAACAGAGTAAACATATAATTACTGCTAACATATAGAATTAATGGAAGTAATAATAAATATCATTGCAATGGAATACATGATAATATTGCAAGCATCACAAACATGCATTTTAATTGATTTTAAACACAATGTACATATACTTATCTTTAAAAATGTAGTAACTCCACCAACTACGTGCAGACCTTCCACGAACCTCCCAGCCTTAGACCTTGTTGCTCATCATGCTCAACAGTGGGTCACCCCCGAGATGGGACTAAGCTCCACCCAAGGCAAGGGAATCCTAGACTAGGCTCAGGTTACAGGAAAACTGCACAGAGCAACCAGAAGGATTCTCTCCAGGAGCCTTCTTACGCCCACTACTCATGGACTCTCATTCCCCACATGCATGTTCCACCCGGGAGTATACACCTTCACAAGCACAGTCCATTGGTGCTTCACCTCCCTCTCTGGGTCTCGGCAACAGGCCGGATCAAGAATTCTCAAAGCTCCGTAGCTGGTGTTGGACTCTCTTTGGAAGAAAACCACTTCCCAGCAGACTCTCTCACCTAGAGAGAGTTGCTCACAGGCCTAACAACCTGCCTCTTCTACCACGGGCTTGAAAACCTAGTTATTCAACCATTTTTCAACTCAATTCTCGCAAGTTCAAGATAACAACAACAAAAACAACTTTCGGTCAACTCATGGGTGACAACAACAACAGGAAAATTGGGTGTGGACGTCCAAAAAAGGACAACAGGCCACTAAGACAGAACACGGTTCAGGTAACACCGGTTTCAGGATGCATGACAAGAAATCCACACAGAGGTCGAACACAGACTCAACAGTTCAGACAGAGTGTGTATCAGCTTCTCAAGAAAACATCTCAGGCTTTAGGTTTCAGAGCTACATGAGGGTATACACAGATCAGATGCATCCACCCCACAGTTCAGACAATGAACAACTGAATGGAGGATGAGCGCAAAGACCAGACAAAATTCTCGATTTCAAACAGTCGATGGAAGAATGGAGGAAAAACCCTGAACTTAGCTGACACTTCAACTTTTAACTGCATGCGCCCAGGTCGACAATTGTCTTCCTGGAGCTGCATGCGTTCCCTTTTGCACACTTGGAGCTGCATGCATTGCCTTTCCCAGGAATTAAGATAAAAACATGTTTTGTCACATAGATTTAGAATAATAACAAAATATTATTCTCAAGGATTTAAGCCCCTAAGCTTAGCCCCTCTTTCCAACCTTTCAGCCCCTTTTCCCTTACCCACCTTGTGGAATCTTAGTCCCCCATCACTCTTTCTTCGTGGTCGGTCTGCAAGCAGTGGTGTTTATATATTATATTAATGATCTGCATAATTACATATACAAAATCAAGCTCATGGCCTTTAACACTTAGGCTCTTCGGCCTAATAAACACATAAGCCCGCCAGCTTATATATACTTGGCTCACTAGCATATTCATGATTTACAACAGGATTCGTCCTTGGGAATATTACAAGAGCATAGCTCTATTACAGTAATATCCAAGACAAAACTTCTCATACCCTCTACTCCTATTTATACTAAATATGTCAATCCAAAAGAACAATCTAGAGGAAGATCCTTTTAGAAGCGGAAGCTTCTATTAGGTCTTCTTACATTTGACTTATTCTTCCTCATTGCTAGGCCTTATTAATATTGACCTTTATTACATGGAAATATATTATTCTACCTATGTGAGGGGTTAGGTCCCTAACATGTCCTCCCACTTAAAAACAATTGTCCTCAAGGCTTGAGATGAGGAAATTGTTGTAGAATGGTAGTCAGTTCCCAAGTGGCATCTGCTAGAGTTGTATCTTTCCACTAGACTAACACTTCCTTGATGGTGTGTTGGTGCAGACAACGCTCATGCTGGTCCAAAACTGCTTGTGGTTGTAGCCAAATGCAACCTTATTCGTCCAAATCAAGAAGGTTGGTTTGAGTTTGGCACTTAGATCCAATCACCGTCTTTAAGAAGGAAACATGAAAAACATGATGGAGCTTAGAATGACTGGGAAAAGCTAATTGATAGGCCACTTGTCCCAGACACTTGAGAATGATATAAGGACCATTAAATTTGGGCGACAGTTTTTGACAATGGTCATCCTTGAGGGAATTTTTCTTATAAGGTTGTAGTCGAAGAAATACCTGATCTCCTTCTACAAATTGGCGTTCAGAGCAACCTTGATCTGCATGTTTCTTCATGCGATTTTGGGCCATGACCAAATTCTCTTTGAGGGTACAGAGAATAGTCTCTCGAACTATAAGTGTTTGGTCAACCGCCTGGACCTTTGAGACACCTAGCAAGTATGAGAGAACTGAAGGTGGATTTTGTCCATATACCGCTTCAAAAGGACTCATGCAGGTAGTTGTATGGTAAGAAGTGTTGTACCACCATTCAACTAGTGGTAACCATTGAGCCCATTGATTTTTCCATTCTGATGCAAAACACCTCAAATATGTTTCCAAACATTTGTTGACAACTTCAGTTTGACCATCAGTCTGGGGATGATAAGTTGTGTTGAGATGCAATTGGGTACCTTTTAGCTTGAACAGTTCTTGCAAAAAAATGTTGGTGAAAGTGGGGTCGCGATCATAAACAATAGAATGAGGCATGCCATGAAGCTTGAAGACCTGATCCATGAAAAGTTGAGCCACAATGTAGGTTGAAAATGGGTGTTGAAGAGCACAGAAATGAGCATACTTGGAAATATGATCAACTACCACCATGATGATTGATTTATTGCCTGATCTAGGTAATCCTACAATAAAATCCATAGAGATATCCCTCCAAATAGCAGGTGGAATCGGAATCGGTTGTAGTGTGCTAGGAGATTTGACTGTTTCTCCCTTGTTGCGTTGACAAACATCACATTCTTCTACAAAATTGTGAATGTTATGTTTCATACCATCCTAGAAAAAAGAACATTTGACCCAGTCATAGGTTTTGGTAAACCATGAGTGCCCAGCAGTGGGTGTAGCATGAAGCTTAGAAAGTACCATGGATTTAAGTTTTGACTGGTTACTTAAATACAAACGACCTTTGTATCGAAGCTCATCATTGTGCTAAGAGTACCCTGGGGAAACTGGAGAATTTTCCTACAATTGTTGTATCAAATGTGAAATTTTGGGATCGTGTAGCCATTCTTGGCAAACAGCTTGGAGCCAATCTGGTACAATGAAGGAGAGAGAAAAAATGGACCCTTCATCTTCATATTTTCTGGAAAGTGCATCAGCAACCACATTGTCTTTTACTTTCTTGTAAATGATCTCATAATCATATCCAAAGAGCTTAGTCACCCATTTTTGTTGCCTTGGGGAGGAAAGGTGTTATTCCAGAAAATACTTGAGGCTTTGATGATCTGTCTTAATTTGGAAGCAGTGCCCCAATAGATAAGGGTGTCAAAGATCCACTGCATGAAAAATAACCAACATTTATTTTTCATATATTTATTTGCCCAAATTTTTCTCTGACAATTTTTTGCTGGTAAAGGCCAAAGGCCGACCCTCTTGCATAAGGGTTGCTCCAATTCCTTTCCCAAAAGCAACACATTCCAGGAAAAATGTCTTTGTGAAATCAGGAAGGGCTAGGACTGGAGTGGTTCACATGGCCATCTTCAAGGCTTGAAAGACCCAAGCAACTTCGGGAGTCCAAGTGAAAGAATTCTTTTTAAGGAGAGTAATGAGAGGTGCCACAATATTTCCATAATTCTTAACAAACTTGCGATAATAACATGTTAAACCTAGAAATCCATGCAAGCTTTTGAGAGTCTTTGGGTGAGGCCAATCTTGCATAGCTTCAATCTTTTTAGGATCCACCCTGACACTGACCTTTCCAACAAGATGACCCAAGTACTTGAATTTTGAGGCGCCAAAAGCACATTTAGATTGTTTGATGAAAAGTTGGTGTTGAGAGAGTAGATGGAGAACTTGATCCACATGAGCAAGATGGTTTGTCCAGGTTTTACTATAGATGAGGATATCATCAAAGAAAACTAAGACAAAATGATGAAGAAAAGGACATAAGACATGATTCATGAGGCTTTGGAAAGTGGAAGGATCATTACACAAGCCAAAGGGCATGACCAAAAAATCATAGTGACCCTCATGAGTTCGAAAAGTAGTATTAGGAATGTCTGCCTCGTTCATACATATATGGTGGTAGTGAGAACGAAGATCAAGTTTAGTAAAGAACTGGGAAACACTCAATTCATCCAAGAGGTCATCAATGACAGGAATGGGAAATTTGTCTTTAATGGTGAGTTTATTGAGGGCACAAAAGTCAGGACACATGTGCCAAGAACCTTCCTTCTTAAGGACCATTACCACAGGAGAAGAGTAGGGCCTCGTGCTAGGACGGATAACACCTGCGTTGAGCAATTCTTGAACAATTTTCTCCATTTCATTTTTTTGGGAAAAGGGATGATGATAGGGACGAATATTGGGAGGAAGGTTGCCAAGGACAAGGGGAATGGAATGATAATGAAAACCACGGGAAGGAGGGAGTCTCTGGGGAGTGGAAAAAACCACTTGATGTTTAGAGAGGATGGATTGGAGGTCCTACGACATAGATGGTATCTCAGTGGATTGAATGGCATGGAGTTGTGCAATAATGCCAGGATGACCTTTTTTGAGCAACATTTCCAAGTGATGGGAATTGATGATCTCCAGGGAACCGATGGTGATGCCTTGGAACTTATATTGTTGGCCCTCCTAGTCGAATTGCATGGTAATTATTTAAAATCCATAAGACTGGGACCCAAAGTCCTTATCCATTATGCACCCAACACAATGTCACAACCACTCATGTCTATAGCAAACATATGAGATTTCATGTGGTACTGACCAATTTGGAGACTCACATTTTCACAACGCCCTCCACATTTCATGGACCCGCCATTTGCAATCATGATTTGAAAATTATTGACGACATAGATATAGCAACTAGTTTCTTGGACAATGCGGTGATGAATAAAACTATGGGTGCTTCCACTACCAACAAGAATGATGACCTTTCGATGCTTAATGTAACAAATTAGCTTGAGGGTTTGGGGAGCAGAGAAGCCAGTGAGAGAATTTAGGGAAATTCTTGGTTTTAATTCAGGAGGGTTAGAGGGAGGGGTCATGGTAGTGCGTTAAGGTGACGCGGCCACAAGGGGAGCCTCAACATCGTCTTCCAAAACATCCTCCGAGATGGCCATAAAAATATTTTGTTCCTTACACTTGTGCCCAAGAAAACATGTGTCATCACAATTATAACAAAGGCCTTTGAGTTGGCATTCAACCATTTATTCCCTGGTAAATTTCTAGATCTTTAGTGGAGTAGAAGGAGGATTGGGATTGATTGTTTTAGTGAGAGGAATAAAGGAGGGTTTTCAGTTTTGAGAAGAGACAACATGTTGTGATTCCTTGCCTTTTTTAGTAGTGTCCACCCAACTCTGAGGCCGATCCATGAGGAAATCGACACGAATCTCATCCTTGAGGCCACTGATAAAACATTCTCGAAAAAAAAACATCAGACATGCCCTCTGTATGGAAAGCCAATAGCTCAAAAGCGGCTATAAAGTCTTCCATTGTGCCAAATTGTTTCAACTTTTTCAAATGGCCTAAATGGTTGTTGTCAGTTTCAAAGCATTCATCAAGCTCTGTCACAAATTGTGTCCAAGCCACATACCCTTGGCGGATATTTTTTCTCCATTGGCACCATTGCCAACATTTTTTATCTAGATGGAGAACACCATACTGGAGTTTGTCCAACTCATTTGTAATGCCATACAAAGAGAAATAATGTTCCATTTGAGTTACTCATCCACTGGGATCCGAGCCATCAAATTTGGTCACATCCACACACGAAAGGCATAGGTCATGCTGAAAGTGACGGGGATGAAAATTGTGGGAATGAGAGGAAGTTTCACCTTAGGGTTGCAAATGTGGGTCAGATGAGGGAAGATCTGTAAGGATATGTAGCTTGGTGCAGATCATCGTAGTGAAGGAGGAAAACTGGGTATTGAAGGATTCAATCTGGGTAGTGAGGTCTTGTTTGATGTCCTCCATTTTGGCATCGATGGAGGAATGCATGTTTTTATTGATGGTGGCAACATTGGCACTGAGTTGTCTCACTTCTTGTTGGGTTTCTGTGAAATTAGAGTGCAAGGAATTGAAGCGAGCTTCCAAGTCTTGGCTAAAGGTGTGGGCCATGGTGAAGAGGGAACACGACAAGGGGTGGGTGGGACCACATAGAAAATGGTTTATGAATGAAGTGTATCACAACGATCAGGGCGATGAGGGGAGTCCAATGGGGAAAATCCCAAATAAGGGTGTTGAAAGGGGGTCGGGTCCATGAGAAAAAAAATTGCTGAAAAATGATAGGTACAACTGCAATAAGGGCGAAGAGAGGAATCCAACGGGATAGGTCTCAAATAATGGTTCCAACAGGATCCATACTTTTTTTTTTTACTCTTGTGAAGTTATACTCCCATCTAAAGAATATTGCAGTGACAAAATGCCCAAATTCTTAACAAGAAGAAATGTGTAGTAATTCCACAACTCGAATGTAGGAGACATAGTTGCATGACAATAGATCTTGTTTGTTCTATTTTTGTTTCCATCCCAACGGTAAGGGTATTCAAGGGTTCTACATACAATGGTTTTCCATGTGCTATAGCTCTCTGATATATGTTCGGGGTTCAACAATAGTACTCGGCCCTATATCTCAGAGCACCAACTAAGGAGGCTAGACTGTGCCCTTAGTCGTACTACCCAACTACCCAGGTACTAGAGAGTATCTTCCCGAGTGTTGTTCTCGGTGGCAATATAGTATTCAGGCGGTCGATTGGTTTATTTATGGAGGGCTTAAGGAGATCTAGGTCAGTCCGTATACATGGGTTGTCTGATGCGCTTCCACTTGAAGGCGTACCAACATGGGTTACAAGGGTGGCTAACAGATGTGCGCTTAAGTACCACTTGTATTTCTTGCATGTATGAATCCCTGACCGTGGGTTTATGTGCGCAACGACAAAGCTCTATAGTTTTAAGACGTTGGAATATGTCTCTACATTGGAAAAAAAAATTAACCCACAATTTTCAATCGAGGAAGGTGTTGTGATACCACTTGTAATATTCCCGATATAAAATAGTATGCAGAACATAAATAATTAGCCAGAAATGGAAGACAAACAATGATATAACTAGAACAATACCAGAATAATACTAGAATAATGTTGGCATGTTTACAAGCAGAGTGTGCTTGTCATTGATGGCAAGAAAAACAACAATCATGGAAAATAGGGAAAGCATAAGTTTAGGAGAAGAAGCCTAAGCTCAGGAGGAGGAGCGACCAGTATGTAGAGATCAAATCTTAGAAGAGATCGTGCTTTGCGCTTTCCATAAGTGTAGTCGAGGTCTAGGTGAAGGACTCACAGGAGGATAAGGCTGAGAAGCTATACAACACTCGTAAGCTCAGAAGGAGGAGCGACAGTGGTCATCGGATCGATATCTAGACAAGAGGAGCGCGCAGAAAGATCAAGCCCTCGATCTGAGAACATGATCGACGAACAACGATTAGTACGGGTCTAAATATGTGAGGAGTTTACACTCAGGAAAGTTTGAGATTTGAAATCTTCGGAATGTGAAGTTCCATCAGTCGTCGAATCAATTTCTAGTGGAAGGACATGATAAGCTAGAAAATTTGCATCACAGAAAGATCAAGCCATTGATCCAAGATCATGATCGAACGAACTACATTCACTTTGGATATAGAGATGTGAGAAGGTTACGCTCCTGAAAGTTTGAGATTTGAAATCTCTGGAATGCGAAGTTTTGCCAGTCGTCGGATCTAGAGATCAGGCAATGCCCGTTAGATCAGGGAGATCTACATCAACAAATCTCATCCTCAAGGACATGTGGTAGACCACGTCAGCAAGGACATGTGGTAGACCATGTCAGCAAGGACACGTGGTGCAATATGACAATGACAAGTGTCAAGTTGATTCGGCATTTCAGGTACATGTAAATCACAAATCTGAGTGACACGAGGCAACTGGTTGGCTCGTGCACGTCATCAAGTGACGCAAGAGTTACGTCACTCTAGGAGTTTTCCTTCGGGAGTTTTATGACCAGTACTCGCGCAAAGACCTGAAGTCCCGAATGTTAAAGACCAGAAGTGGATACGAGTCGTCCGATCTGAAGACCACTTCAAGTGTATTCTCAATCGTTGATCGTGTAGCAAGATACATGTCAATGGATCGTGAACTCCGGGGGAAACTTCTCTGGGAAAACGCAAAGGAGAAAGGTTTGAGATTGTTGAAGTTTCGAAGTCTCGAAGTGAATGAGGACCATTGATTCAAGGAGGACACATGGCAGGAATCTGTGAACTCCGACTAAAAGAGTTATGAGCAAGCGGAGGTTGAGAATTGAAATCTCCAAAGTCTAGAGACCCAAAGGAGAGCTCGACCATTGATCCGAGAGGGACATGCGTCGCTGGATCATGGACTTCAGGTGAAATTCTTTGAGAGCAAGCAGAGTTTGAGAATCGAAACTTCCGAAGCTCGAAAGGTGAAATCGATATCGTCTGTTGGTTTGAAGGGACACATGTCATTTGATCATTGAGACTAAGGATTGCGCATGGAAAAAGGAAAGAAGACAGAGTTGTCAATTGAAGAGGGCAGATGTCAACAAATCTTCCATTCTAGAAGATATCCAGTCAACAACAACTGGGTTTGAGAGTTGAAATTCCTGGAGCCTGGATCACGAAGGAAACCTGAGTTGTTGATGGAGGAAGGAGAGATCTGGTCCATAGAATTAAGAGGACAGATATGATTCGTTCGTTCAAGAACACCATCAAGATCATGAGATTGATGGTCATTCTCCATTATGGGGCCAGAACATGATAGGGCCTTAATTTTTCATGAACGAGCTGCAATTGAAACCATGGTTTTGGAGAAAGGATGCCTGGAGGCTTGTAATTAATTGTGGGGTGAAAAGTTGGTTGCCCTCAAACTGCCTATGGACACACCCACAACCTCATGGTCACATGAGGCTCATATCCCAAGGTCGTATCATGAAATGGAGCCAGCGCTCACTAGACATAAATCGAGACGCACCTTTTGAATAAGCGCTTGGTCACCGACGGTGGTCACGCGAAGGAAGGGGATAGAAGCCAAAGAAACCATAGTTGACTGGTTGTAACTGACAGAGAAGATGAAGAGTCTTGACTGCCAGAGAAGCTAAGGAATCTCAACATAACGACCACTGATGATGAAATCACAGGGAAAAGAACCATCAGAGAAGATGAAGAGTTGCCATGATGATCAGGAGATGACTCGACATGAGAAAAGCATGCAGAAAAGAGAAATGAAGGAATTATGATGTGGAGCTATGCATGAGTGAGGAAGAGCTGGAGTGAACAACCTATAGGGAAGAACAGTGACATAGTGACGAGTACACAGTGGCATAGTGCATGAAGTATGCAGAAGGTGCACAGAGAGTATAAAAATGAAGAACAGAGAAGAGATGGGTGTTGTTGTTGAGTGTGATTCATGCAGGTAGAAGTATGCAGAGTGCAGGAGTTGAAGCACAGAAGAAGCAAGGAAAGAAAATGCATATATGAGAGAAGAACAGAAAGTGCAGCAAACGCGAGGAGAGAGACACTGATGCAGGCAGAGCAGAGCAGTTTAGCAGAATAATGATGAGACTGGTAAGCCATAGATAAATGTTGTATCATTGTGATAAAGTTGTAAAAAGAAAATATTTATATTTCAGGGTGGTAGGGAGGTGCTTGGGAGGATTGGTGTCATTAGAGTTTCAAGTGGGTTCCTGAACACAAGGAGTTGTATCTTCCATCTGGTTACAGCAAAAAAAAACAGGGTGGCAGGGTGGTGCAAGGAAGAACTGTATTCTCTGTTATACAGGTCGGTGCATGTGTGACTGGAAGTTGGTGCTTCCATCCAGTTGGTGTTGGAACACTTAGGGAGTTGGTGCTTCCTTCTAGTGGGTTCTAGAGAAACTAGGGAGTTGGTGCTTCCTTCTAGTGGGTGCTAGAGAAACTAGAGAGATGGTGCTCTCAACAAGTTGCATCTTGCAGAATAGAGGTGGTAGCCTCACAATGAGTTGGTTCTCATAAGAATGATAATGCACAGAAAATAAATATTACTTATCATATTAAGAAGAAGAGGTTTTTTCCCTTTATGGGTTTCCTCAGGAAATATCTGTCTTTGTATATTTCATGTGTGTGATTGATGTTGAATATTCTATTGCTTACCTCCCTGCATTGTTGTGATTTCCATTGAGTTCTTTGTAAAGAGTTTAAAATAAGCATAATTGAGTTCTCAGTTGTCCAACAAATAACACCAAAAATAGCACTTTGATTACTAAGAGTAATGTTCACTTGCCTCTTCGAAGGGGCAACCTCCAGCAGAGTAAAGCTCTATTACAATAATATCCAAGACAAAACTTATTATACCCTATACTCCTATTTATACTAAATATGTTTATCCAAAAGAACAATCTAGAGCCATCAAATTTATTCACATCAACTTTGGGAAGATGGAGTTCATGATGAGGGGGGTTGGAATGAAAGGCCATGATGTGGGAGGAGCCAATTCCTTTGGGGTGTAAATTTTGGTTAGAGGAGGTAGGGTCTAGGGATGGGATCATCCATTTTTTTAGCTCTGCGAAGTTTTCGGAATAGAGGGAGTCAAATTGGGTAGTGAGGGTGTCAACTTTGGAATTGAGGGACCCAATTTCAGAATTCATGTGTTGGATGTTAGTCTTGTTTTGGGTGTTGTCAATTTGCAAGGAACTGATGGTGTTGTCAAGTACTTGGTTGCAAGTGTGGGCCATTTGGGAGCTAAAAATCTAAGAAGTGGGTTGGTGGGTCCATGCAAAAAAGGGTTTTGGGTGAGGTTTACCACGGTGATCTGTGGGAAGAGATGAAGCCAATGGAATATTTCCCAAATAAGGGTGTTAGTGAGGGTGGGTGGGACCACAAAAAGAAGGGCTTAGAAGTGATGGGTACCACTACAAATAGAGTGAAGAGAGGAATCCAGTGGGAGAGGTCCAAAATAAGGGTGTCGTGGGTGGGACCATGAAAAAATTCTTATAAGTGATGGGTATAAAAAAAATCAAGGCAAAGAGAGGAATCAAATGGGATAGGTCATGAATAAGGGTGTCGACAGGACCACTATACCTTTTTTTTTACTACATATTTATACTCATGTCTAAATAATATTGTAGTGACCAAATGCCCAAATTTTTAGTAGTTAAAATTGTGTACCGTAACACCCTGTTTCCCCCAACTTGTAAATATAACTATAAATGGCCAAGAGACTATGGAAAACTTTAAATGTGTGAATATTGATTCGATGGACCTTTGTTTGAAAGGTAAACGAATGTGAACCTAATTAATTACTAAGAAAATGGACAAGTGTTGCATGACTACTGGAGGAGGGGTGTACTTGGAAAGACCACGGATGCTACATGAAGAGAGGGTGAAGGGGACCAGGAATGGTTGCGTTAACCTTCACCAAACTAGTCCTTACTGGATTTAATTGCTCAGGACCAGAATCATCCTCTGACCCATAAATTAACTACAGTCAGATTGGTGGGTGGGAAGACCTCCTCAAGAGTTAATGAGGGGATGGGGCATAGAATTCATATGTAAGGCTTCCAGACCTAACCGCGGACTGGGAATTCGAGACACACGGGACATTTCTGAAAGAGGCAAGAAAGGATGGTGTGGCGAGCAGAGGAAAAACACACATGCAAAGAGCGCAGAGACGGGAAGTAAATCTTAGGGATTCAAGGAATATTTGTAAAACTAAGCATTCTGGATATAGGAAATGGTAGAGAAGGTTTTGATACAAGCTGATAAATGAGGCTAGTCCTCCTTGCTTGGTATCATGTAAACCATTGCCAGGATCCTGCGGGAAGAGGAGAGTAACCTATGTCCCTATTGTGGTTGAGCGAGAAGAAAAGGCTATGTTGCAAATCATCGTGGTCTATCTTGGGGGTGGCTAGTGGTAAATCCATTTGGAGTGATCGAGCCTATGGTTGGGTGGAAATGGGCACCCCTTCCAGTTTTTGCTTCACATTGACTGGTTCTGATAAGTATTTTCCCTACTTCAATTGTTGAACTAGAATGATGAATGATTATTTGTTCTTATATATATATATATATATACGTGCATTTTACAATCGTCTTCTGTGTGAAATGGTTATGTTATGCATATGTTTCCATCTCCTTGTGAATTCACACTCCCTACTGATAAACCGTATGTCCAAATTAACCCCGGAGGATTTTTGGGCATAGAACATTTCACGGTTGAGATAGAATATCTCGTGCCAACCTGAAACCACCCATCTAAAGAAAGTTACCTCTCCCAGACCGCCTTGCCTTGTGAGTTTCCAGGGCCAAGTCCCTAACCCGTTCAGCGTAAAGCCCAGGAAAACGGTGATGTGAAGGTCTCGGAAGGGAAGGTATTCCTCTGCCTGAGGGATGAACAGATGAGATCCACTCGGAGGAAACCAAGGTGTATCCTGAGCGTTGGCCATGAGAAAGTATGTGGGAGTTAACCCCTGAGCCGTTGGATCTGTGAGTTCGGATTTCACGCAACGGGAGAATCGCGTGTTGGTGCGACTAAACCACTGAAACCTGAAGTTCTTAAATCTGAAGTCATGATGTGATTTGGATCATAGATCCAAGGATCTATCAGGACCCACCTTGACTGTCGGATCGGTGAGTTCAGAGTTTGTGCTTTGGGGAGATTGCATATAAGTGCTCCCAAGTCTTCCGAAGCCGAAGTTACGAAGCAACCTAGACCGTGGATCTATGGATCCTACAAGACTCCCCTCAGCCGTCTGATCCATGAGATTTGAGTTCGTGTTTTGGGAGGATTGTGAGTTAAAGTGGCCCTGAACCCCGAACGCTGAAATTTCCCTTAGCCAATATTTTAGACAAGGATTATGCCAGATATTGGAAAGATTGATGACTGGACCCTCTCTCTCGGACCCTAGAGATGATTGGAGATGAGATGGTTGGAGGGAAAACAAAAACAAGAATTATTATGCCCCACCCTACTGTAAAAGAGTATTTAAGGGGGAGGATGTGTTACAAATTGGTATCAGAGCATGGTTACAACACTCGACCTGTTTGGGCTCATGGATGAAATGCGTAAAAACCACATTAAAGGGCGACATCCTACCGTACTCCCTTTCTAAAAAGTCTAGTTAAGCCCTTATTATAGAAAAGAATGACAACTTACTATTGTGTGTGTATGTGTTAGTTATGAACTAATATAATGTTAGCTAACAACAAGTGTTTTGTCTGCACTCAAGTGGTCGATTAACCTTGGGAAACTGCAATCATATAGAATGGTGACGCACCACGAAGTGGGGTATGGCTCCCACAATAGAGACGAATATCATGAGTAGAGGAGGGTCGTAGAGACCCCTCCGGATCTGGATGAGACTGTGAGGAGTCTCATGGTCGAATTACAAAGCTGCAAGGCCGACAATGAGATATTGATAAAAGAGCAAGAGAAGCAAATGGAAATTAATGAAATCTTTTTGCAGAGTTTATCTGACATACAAACACAACTACAGTAGGGACTTGACACCATTCATGTGGACCGACGTCAGACAAAGAGGAGTCGAATTCCACCTGAGATACATAAACGTGGTCCTTTAAGTGGCCACACTTGGAGGAGTACCTCGAGAAAGTTCCAACCTGGAGACAGAGAACAAGCGTCGGACGAATCCTCTGGAAAGGAAATTGGCGACTGAGAGGGATCTTCTAGTAGTAGAACTAGTTCACATTCTCAAAGAAAATGGAAGAAATGAAAGCATTCCAAAATTCATAATCTCGAAGAATTCAAGAAGGTCAAACCACCCTCTTTCGACGGTGAGCTTAAGAAAGGAGAGGAGGCAGAGGCCTAGCTGCTTGGACTAAAGAAGTATTTCAGATTCCATGATTTCTCTAAAAACTTGAAGGCCTAAGTAGCCACTTTCAACCTGAATGGAAAGGTTTCCATTTGGTGGGAAGACCTTAAGAATGTGAAAGGGACTCATGAAGAGGACCTATATTGGGAACGATTTGAGAAATACTTCAGGAAGAAGTATCTGTCGGAAAAATATTTCGACGAGAAGACTAAAGAGTTCTATGAACTCAAGTTGGGACAACTCACCATAGAGGAATATGTCAACAAATTCCTTGAGTTTTTGAGGTATGTACCCTACATAAAATCAAAAAAGGAAAAGGTGCAACAATTCATTAGTGGGTTACCTAAGACCTACCAGAACAAAATTGAGTTTGACGAGCCAAAGACCCTAGAAGATACTATCTGGAAGGTGAGATATTGTTATGAAAAGTTTGGGCCTCAGACAGAACCTCGTGAGGGCTAGAAGCATAAGAATAGTTCGAGGTTCCAGAAAAATGGATTTAAATCCCAAATATTTAAAAACTATAATAAGGATTCAAGGATGAGATTTCCTACCCGAAGTGTACACCAGCAAAATTTCCCCTCCTAGAGTGGAAATAAACCTTTTCGATCAACCTCAGGAAAGACTGACAACCCAAAGAAAGAACCCTTGAAATGTTGGGGTTGTGGAGAAGAACATCTACGAAGGGAATATCCGCACAGACCACATAATAGTAGGAGATTTTACAATGTCCAAGAAGTTACCACCATCAATGATGTGGCCAGGAGTATGCCACGAATTTATACAACCGTGGATAATAAACAAGCTGACCACCAAGCCTCAGTGGTGGAGATGGAAGGTATGATCGCCAACCATATAATGTCTATTTTAATTGACCCTAGTTCAAATTTGAGTTATGTGTCCCCTCACACCGTTGATAAGTGTAAACTGCAGCCACATAGACATACTAATCCATGGTTGGTATAGTTAGCCACTGGCACCAAAAGAAAAATAGCGGAGGTCATACCAGCTTGCCAATTCAATGTGGATGGATTTCCCACCAAAGCTACCCTGAACATACTTCCCCCAGGATCATATGACCTGTTGATTGGTATGGACTGACTATCTACATATAAAACTAAGCTGGATTATTACCATAAAACCTTAGAATGTGTAAATGAACAGGGGAGAAAGATAACCCTTCAAGGGATCTAGAAACATGTCTCGGTGAGACGAATATCGGCCCTTCAAATGAAGAAGTGTTGCAGAAAGGGATGTATTCTATATGCAATACAGGTGTCAGAATCTATTGAGAATGACAGGCCAAGCCTAGAAGACAACCCCATACTAAGAGACTATAGAGATGTATTTCCATAAGAGGTATCAGGTCTACCTATGAGAAGGGACATTGACTTCTCAATAGAACTTGCACCAAGAGTAGTGCTAGTATCTAGGACCCCCTATAAGATGAGTACACCCGAGCTAGTTGAGCTCAAACTACAGCTAAAGGAAATGATGGAGAAAGGATACATCCGGCCCAGTGTGTCTCCATGGGGAACACCAGTCTTGTTTGTGAAGAAGAAAGATGGTACACTCTGACTATGCATAGATTATAGACAACTCAATAAGGTAAACATAAAGAACAAGTACCCCTTACCCAAAATTGATGACTTGTTCGATCAATTAGGGGGTGCTTCCATCTTCTCAAATATTGACTTGAGATCTGGATACCATCAAGTCTGAATCAAGGATGAAGACATCCACAAAATCGCCTTCAGGACGAGATATGGTCACTATGAATTTGTGGTAGTACCATTTGGATTAACCAATTCCCCTGCCACCTTTATGTGCTTGATGAAAATTGTATTCAGAACATCTTAGACTTGTACTTCAAGTGTTAAGAGAGCATCAACTCTATGCCAAATTTAGCAAGTGTGACTTTTTCCATAAGCAAATACATTACTTGGGCCATGTCATATCTTAAGAAGGGGTAGCAGTAGACCCTGACAAGATTAGATCCATCATGAAATGGCCTACCCCAAAGGATGTTTCGTATATCATATCCTTTATGGGTTTAGTAGGATACTATAGGAGGTTTATAGAAGGGTTTTCCAAGATTGGTTGTCCAATCACTTCCCTCCATAGTAACGGGGTTAAATTCATTTGGACACCAGAATGTGAAGAAAGGTTTCATTCACTAAAACACCTTCTGACCCATGCGCCCATGTTGAAGATCATCTATCCCGATAATGACTTCCTCGTGTGCACAGATGCCTACAAGGAAGGACTTGAAGGAGTCCTTATGCAAGAAGGAAGCATAGTTTTCTATGAATCCCTAAAATTGAATGAGCATGAAGTCAACTATGTGACCCATGATCTAGAGTTGGCCACCATAGTGCACGCTTTGAAAATGTGGAGGCATTACCTCCTGGGTAGGAAATTTGTACTTATGACAGACCACTGTGGATTGCGAAACCTGTTTGACCAACCAAAACTCAATGCTAGACAAACTAGGTGGATGGCCCTCCTTAACGAGCTTGATTTTGAAATCAAACATATCAAAGGAAAGGAAAATAAGGTGGCTGATGCCCTTAGCAGAAGTATGAAAACAATTCACCTGGAAGTAGTGAGCACCTGTGAGGAAAATGTCAGGAAAAGATTTAGGAGTGCGCAAGAAACAAACACATTCTTCTAGACCGTGACCTCGTACCTGGAGCAAGAACCCGTAGGGATAAAGTATGAAGGCTATCGGATGCTATATGGAGGTCTGTTGACTTACCGAAACAGGATATATATTCCAAGTTGTGACGACTTGAAGAGGTTCATAATGGATGATTTGTACAAGAGACCATACACCAGCCATCTGGGCTATCAGAAGATGGTCACCACCACCAGGAAACAATTCTATTGCTCTGGATTGAAGAAATACATAGTTGAGTATTTAGCTAAATGTCTAGAATGCCAACAGGTTAAAGTAGAACACCGACACCCAGCAAGATTATTACAACCTCTACCAATCCTGGAATGGAAATGGGAGACCATCTCCATGGATTTCATCACCAGATTACCAACATAGGCCAGGCAGAATGATGCCATCATGGTAGTGGTGGATAAATTGAGCAAGTCCACTCATTTTATTCTTGTCAAATAGACTTTCAAGGCAATAGATATTTCCAACATATTCATGAAGGAGATATTCAGACTACATGGAATTCCTAAGGAGATCATGTCTGACAGAGACACAAAATTTACTTCAAACTTTTGGAAATCCTTGATGGCTAGTCTGGAGACCAAATTATTATTTAGCACAACCTATCATCCTCAAACCAATGGACAGACGGAAAGAGTGAACCAAATATTAGAAGACATTCTAAAGATGCATGTAATGCATCAACCTAAAAAGCGGGAAGATTACCTTCCCCTGGTGGAATTTGCCTACAACAACGACTACCAAGAATCACTAAAGATGAGCCCTTTCGAATTCCTCTATGGTAGGTCGTGCAACACTCTAGTCAGCTAGAGAAATCCCATGAACAGAATTACAATTGGACCCGACATGTTGAAATAAATGGAACAACAAGTGATTCAGATAAATCAAAATCTCAAAATCCCTCAGGATAGACAGAAAAGTTAGGTGATAGAAAGAGAACCCCCAGAGAATTCAAGACAAGAGACTATGTCTATCTCAAGGTTAACCCCAGGAAGAGTTCCTTGAGGATGAGATCTTGTGCCAAGTTGGCACCTCGGTATTGTGGACCCTTTGAAGTTCTAGATAGAGTGGGACTTGTAGCCTATAGGCTAACACTCCCTCCCACAATAAAAGCACATAATGTTCTCCATGTTTCATTATTGAAGAAATATGTACATGATTCTAATCCTATAATTGACTGGTTTGTGATCCAGGTGGAACCAGAGGGAGAATTCCTACCATAACCTCAAGGCATACTAGACAGGAAGGAAACCCCACTCAAGAACCAAACCATTGCATAGGTCAAGGTGCAGTGGAAACACTTTGGCCCAAATGAGGCCACATGGGAAATGGAGGATGCCATGAGACAAGCATACCCATTTTTGTTCACTTCTATACATACATGATATGTTAATAGATAGAACATCGAGGAAGATGTTCCTTTAAGGGGGAGGGAATTGTAACACCCTGTTTCCCCCAGCTTGTAAATATAACTATAAATGGCCAAGAGACTATGGAAAACTTTAAATGTGTGAATATTGATTCGATGGACCTTTGTTTGAAAGGTAAACAAATGTGAACCTAATTAATTACTAAGAAAATGGACAAGTGTTGCATGACTACTGGAGGGGGGGTGTACTTGGAAAGACCACGGATGCTACACAAAGAGAGGGTGAAGGGGACCAAGAATGGTTGCGTTAACCTTCACCAAACCAGTCCTTACTGGATTTAATTGCTCAGGACCAAAACCGTCCTTTGACCCATAAATGAATTACAGTCAGGCTAGTGGGTGGGAATACCTCCTCA
Organism: Picea abies; assembly: GCA_900067695.1. Classification (NCBI taxonomy): domain Eukaryota; kingdom Viridiplantae; phylum Streptophyta; class Pinopsida; order Pinales; family Pinaceae; genus Picea; species Picea abies. The sequence goes on along the minus strand of CBVK0100228687.1, from coordinate 3,889 downwards.
AGAGTTAATGAGGGTATGGGACATAACACTCATTTGTAATGCTTCCAGACCTGACTGTGGACTAGGAATTTGAGCCACACACAACCTTGCTGAAAGAGGTGAGAAAGGATGGTGTGGCAGGCAGAGGAAAAACACGCCTGCGAAGAGCGTAGAGATGGGAAGTAAATCTTGAGGATTCAAGGAATATTTGGAAAACTAAGTGTTCTGGATATAGGAAATGGTAGAGAAGGTTTTGATACAAGCTGATAAATGAATCTAGTCCTCCTTGCTTGGTATCGTGTAAACCATTGCCACTATCCTGCGGGAAGAGGAGAGTAACCTATGTCCCTACTGTGACCGAGCGAGAAGAAAAGGCTATGTTGCAGAGCATCATGGTCTAGCTCGGGGGTGGCTAGTGGTAAATTCATTTGGAGTGACTGAGCCTACGATTGGGTGGAAACGGGCACCCCTTCGAGTAGTCTCTTCACATTGATTGGTTATAATAAGTCTTTTCCCTACTTCAATTGTTGAACTAGAATGATGAATGATGATTTGGTCTTATATATATATATACGTGCATTTAAAAATCGTCTTCTGTGTGAAATGGTTATATTATGCGTATGTTTATGTCTCATTGTGAATTCACACTCCCTGCTGATAGACCGTATGTCCAGATTAACTCTGGAGGCTTTCCCGGGCATAGAACGTTTCATGGTCTAGATAGAAGATCTCATGCCAACCTGAAACCATTGATCTGAAAAAGGTTACCTCTTTGAGAACCCCTTGCCTTGTGAGTTTACAGGACCAAGTCCCTAACCCGTTCAGCGTAAAGCCCAGGAAAACTATGATGCGAAGGTCTCAGAAGGGAAGGTATTCCCTTGCTTGAGGGATTAACGGATGAGATCCGCTTGGAGGAAACCAAGGGTTATCTTGACTGTTGCCCATTAGAAAGTACGTGGGAGTTAACCCCTGATCCATCGGATCTGTGAGTTCGGAGTTCGCGCGACAGGAGAATCACGCATTAGTGCAACTAAACCTCTGAAACCCGAAGTTCTGAAACCCAAAGTCGTGATGTGATCTGGATCGCAGATCCAAGGATCTATCGGGACCCACCTTGACTGTCGGATTAGCGAGTTCGGAGTTCGCGCCTCAGGGAGATTGCGTGTTAATGCTCCCTAGTCTTCCGAAGTCGAAGTCGCGAAGCCACCTAGACCGTGGATCTATGGATCCTACAGGACTCCCCTCGACCATCCGATCCATGAGATTTGAGTTCGTGTTTCGGGAGGATTGTGAGTTAAAGTGGCCCCGAATGCCAAAATTTCCCTTAGCCAATAGGTTAGACGAGGATTATTCCAAATATTGGAAAGATTAATGACTGGAACCTCTCTCTCGAGGTTAGACCCTAGAGATGATTCGATATGAGATAGTTGGATGGAAAACAAAAACGAAAATTATTATGCCCCACCCTACTGTAAAAGATTATTTAAGGGGGCGGATGTGTTACATGTACTAATTTTTCAACCTGGATGGAGGAGGTAGTGTAGTGTTGCAAAATTTCCCCTCTATGTCTATGTGGTGTTATTTCGGTAGCAAGGGTTAGGGTTTTGAAGGTTCCTACAGAAAATGGTTTGCCATGTGATATAGCTCTTTGATATGTCAGTTGGCTCTAATAGTAGTTCTCGACCCAATATCTCAGGGCACCAACTAAGCAGGCTCGACCATACCCTTAGTCGTACTAATCAATTACCCAAGCACACGAGAGTAGTCTTCCTGAGTGTTGTTCGATCTCGGTGCCACTGTAGCAGTCATACAGATGATAAGTTGATCTATATTTGGTTTCAAGAGACCTACGGGACTCCCAATATACCTAAGGGTACATAGGAGTGAATGGTCGTGTACATGTGTTGTCTAATACAATACTACTCGAAGGGGTACCAATAGGGGTTACAAAGGTTTCCAGCAAGTTGAAATGGTGTGTTTTGAGTAACCCACGAAATCGACTGTATTTCCTGCTTGTAGTCCTCCCCAATCACATTTTTACTCGTTGAACGACATATCACTATGCTTTAAAGAGGCCAACAGTACACATCTCTAGCCTAAAAAAAATGGTCTAAAATTCTATAGAGGAAAGTGCTATGATACCACTTGTCAAGTACCATATGTATTATGCAGAGCAGAAACAAAATTGTTATAACAATTACTAGCAGAAAGGGGAAAATATAGATCACAATGGCACAATTGATTCCATAAATGATACCGTTATTATAATGATAGCCAAGTTCACTTGCCTCTTTGAGGGGTCAAACTCGAGTAGAGCAGAGCTCAATTATAAAATGATTCTGAAGACAAAACTCTTCCATTCCTTCACTCCTATTTATACTATTTTCATCTTCTAGAGAACATTCTAGGGGAACATCTTTCTAGAAGTGGAACCTTCTATTAAGTCTTCTTACATTATACATGTTCACATTATTGCACAGGACTTATTTACTAATGTCAACCTTTATTATATAGAAAACATATTGTTCTATCTACTTGAGGGGTTAGGGGGGTTAGGACCCTAACATAGAACCAACAACAATAGGAATAAGAGGCCTAATGTTCAGTTTCACTTGGGTAAGGGGAATAGGATAGAGATACCCCCCCATTAATTAGGGATTTGATTGATTGGGTCAATTGGGGATTTTCTAGAAGCAATCTAAGTATTTAGATAGGAGGGGATCATGGAGATAAGGCCCTTGATTCCATTTCAAAGTTGCATACTATTGTAATGATCATTTTCTAAAGTTTTAGAGAGAAAGAGTTGTAACAGTTGTTGCATGAAGTAATTTTCTAAATATAAGAATATGAAATATTGTAGTTTAGTTGTAACAACATTTTCTCCAAAGTTATGAACTCCCTTAGATAGTGCTAGTTGAAGGGGAGAGCCCAGAACCTCCCTTTGTTCTTTTTCTTATGTTTTCATGGTTTATTTGCAAATTGTTCATTGTTTCATTTTAGTAAATTGCTTTATCAACGATCTTGTTTAGTTTAAACATTTCTAGTCGACATATTTTATGATGTTTTCATTTCCTTAATTTACATTAACCAACACTTTGAGTTGTGAGATTTATACTCTTCATGGATATCGTGTTTATTATCGTTGTTATCTCTATATTGTGTTATGCATCTAATATCCATTGGTTTCCCCTTTTTATATCATCCCCGTTAGTTTTACACTTTGCTAGGATTTGGCATTATTCTACCTAACTTCTAGAAAACAATAAAAGAGGTGTGTGCCAAAACCACCATCCTAAAGTGAGTAGAATGAAGACCAAATGATCTATTCATTGTTGGTTTTTTGTTTTAGTTGCAAGTTCATCAATAGATTAAACTCGTGTAGTTTATATACATATTGCACACCACCTCTAAAGCATTATGCACCCAGATAGATAATTTAAGTGTGTTCTCAAGGTTATGTGACCTTGGATTGTTGTTGGGATATATGTCTACCCACCAATCTATGGTGTGATATTTAAGGAGTCCTTGGGCTTCCATGACATTGAACTAAATGTCACTATGATACCATGGACCATTAGTAAGCTTCTACTACACCATCCATCATTAAGTGAAATATAATCACAGTTATCTTCAAGTGGTTCAAATGACTTGCAAAAAATTGTTGCATTGGAGTCACAAAGGGAAGATTCTATATTATATCCAAATCAAATGTGCTTCCTTTATTGGGAGATGGTTGTTTCGTCAAGATTGATGGAAAGAAATCGATTATTTGGGATGGGCTTGCGATACAATGCACAAACCCATTAGATTTAATCATCTACTCACACATGTTTGTCTATACTTATTATGAGAACTTGTTTGCCATGTCTAAATATGAGTCATTGAAAGTTCCATAGTGAGATCGGAAGAG
>CBVK0100228686.1:0-24356 GCA_900067695.1 Picea abies | reverse complement strand
CATACGATCTCTGTTTTAGGTGTATGATATCCCGTTGGAAAGGTATCGTCGAGGAGATTCATTTTGGGGGAAATAACGAAGTGAATTCCATATTTCTCCCCTTTTTCCCAAAAAACATTGTTTAGGGCCTCAAAACGGTTTCGGAAGTGAAAAACTACTAAAAATAGTAAATTACAAAAATTGCCAGAAAACTGTTTTGAGCTAGTTGGAAAAGGTGGGTGAACACCGATATCCACCTGGATCAAGCTAGCATCCTTGGTTATTCCATTATGATAAAATTCAATGATATCCTTTAATACCTTAGCATTCCCATAGTATTCCTTTTAGAGACCCGAGCTATTCATAACTTTATCGAACACCTACTTCCTTGTCAACCAATAGTTCCTTCTTACCCTTTTCAACAAGTTCCTTTAATACCTTTAAATCCTTCGGTGATTCCTTATTTTTTTATCCACGGTAAAATTTTGGTCATTAGGTATCTCCCAGAGAAGAAATTCAGCCTCTCTCTAAGATTGAAGGTAAGAGTGAGGTTTCCAGTACCTCGCCAATGCCTCAATATCTCAATTAAGAGCTCAAACATGTCACTTATGGGGATTGAACTTGGGTGGGGAGGTTAACAATCATTTCCCCCAACCACTTAGGGTAGACCTAATTGACATGGGTGATTCCTTCTAAAATTCCAAAGGATTAAAAAAAAATTAACGATCACTAGCCTCCTTGTCATACAAAGCTCCATAAATCCTCAAACCTTTAGCCAAGCCTTATTCTAGCTCTTTTTCCTCTAGAATTTCATAACAAATGGCATAAAATAGTTATATGCAATATGACCATGATGATGACATATTGTGAATGTGTATGACACATTTGTATCATCCAAAAGTTGGTTATATAATGTATCCCTAAGAACTATATCCATACTTTCAACCAAACCCTCACTTCTATCAATTTCTACTATAACACAAGCCACTATTATGAAAACACTTGATTTAAAAGAAGTATTGACTATAATTGTTCAACCCAATATACCTATTTCACCTATAAGTTTCTTTGTCTACAACTCCATGGGTAGGCTAGGCAATTTTACCCAAAATGGAATTTTTGTGACCACTTCCGATATAGGGTCAAAAAATGCATGATGTGACTTTAACATTAGAAATGTAGCCCCTCAAAACCAACTATCTCCAAGGGTTTTTATTGCATTTACTTATGAATGAAAGATAAACCTTATCCAACCTCTTGTTGGAAGATAGTAAGAAGGTCCATATCGAATCCACAACCAAGCATTGAGTGATCCTTCAGAGATTTGTCTCCCACAATATTCTCAATAAAAACCTTCCCTATATATTCCATTGCCTACTCTAGACATAGGTCTTCCCCCATTACCATCTTAACCCAAAACTCCATTTTCTTAATCACCTTTTGTTCCTTCTTTAACTGATTTTTCTCTGAAGCCTCGAAACCCCGATAACCTTCTGTCTTTCCTCCACTTAGGCTATCAATATCCAAACCTGTCCCAAATAAAATTAGCTCCCTTCACTAGTTCCTACAAACTTCGAGCCCAATGCTTTCCCACAAAAAACCTACCTTGATCTGTAACCTCTTTTGGCTCTAATAACAATGCCTCTAGTTGTATATTGCTTGATGAAAAATTCAAATTTTGACAAGGATTAAAGCCACCATCAATGCTTTTCCCTTGCAACCCCAAGCCTTCTTCCTCTACCATATATTCTCCCTCCATATTCCTCACGTTCATACCACTTGCATCAATGACTCTAACAAAGGTTGAAGTCAACTTTGAGGTGACCTCTCTACCAAATTTGACCTCTAAAACTATGGTCTCATGTAGCCCCTAAAGTAGACCCCATGTAGACCCCTTCACCAATGTAGACCCCCCTTCACCAATCACTTTGACTTCTAAAACCCCATAAAATAATTGAACCCAAATAACTAAAAAAAAATGACAATAGCTCCTAAAAAGTTTAGAAGATATAATTCACCCCTCCCTTAATATATTAATAACAAATATAATAAATTTATATTGATATATAATAAAAAAATGTTTTAACAACATTATTCCTTTAGTAATGTATACAAAGCATAAAAGGTTTAAAATACCTATTCTTCTCATATAAACTATATTAACGATATCAATTTTAACATAATAAATTAATTATAAAATGTAGGTCAAGCTTTATTAAAACTAAATTGTTAATGCAATTCGACTTAAGTGCTTGATTCTTAATTTAAATTAGTAATTTCTATTTAAATAGTTTATTAATGATTAGATTCTCTTTACAATTGATTTTAAAGATAAACCATATTGATGTGATCTAAAACATTGATAATTCAAAAATGAACATGACTATTGTATGGCATTGATCGCAAAACTCTTAAACTTGAGAGATAGGATTGTAAAGCATTATGATATATGATTTTCTACATACCACTAAAACGGTCTTCATTTAGTTTGGAGTTCGATTATGTATCTTTCCTTCTTAACATTTAGTTTGATAATTTAAAATGGGTAAGGATGTAACACTATGTTGTTGTTATAGCGTTATTAACCCCCTAACCATTGGGACATCATCTTCTAGAGGTCACCTACCTAATTCACCTATTTTCATCATCTTTTCAATAAGTTTCTAGCATAATCTCTCTTCGGTCACCCTTATTCTTCCTCAAGCCTACGACCAAAGGGGTTGGTTGCCCTTTCTGGACTGCCAAGTCGCGATCGGGTCGCTTTGTCTGTGTTCTTAGGTCATGATCGAGTTTAGAAGCTGCCCTTTTTGGACTTGGTTGCGATGGATAAGAACTCACTTTGATTTCTTGGGGTTTAGTCTCGAGAAGGCTTCCAATATAATCCTAAAGATCTTATCCTATTAACCATATGGCCTTATCTCTAAATCCCTATAAGAACCAATCCATTTCCATGGGAAAAGGGGAGAAAGAACTAGCAAAGTTACTCTGGTGTTTTGGTGGCAAGGCTTGGGCAAAGATCTTGGAAGAAATACATCTCTTCAGTTTACACCTATAAGTTGTAATATTGCTTACTTGGTTAATAGAAGATATGCTAGATGTTTCCCTCTAAACGTTTGTTCATGTAAGTTTGTGTGTTCATTGGTAGATAATTGATATATTTGTAGATTATGACATATTATCAAGTTTAGAAGCATCCTTTGCTCATATCTTTGTTCCTGTCTTAGGTATAAGAATAACCTAAGGGAGCTCAGCTCCTGTAGGGTATAAAATCCCTACAACAAACTAGCGACCATACTTGGGAGATTGCCTCTCATGTGCTTTCCTTCCTTCTTTACATGCTTTCTTTCCGAGATCTTTTACCCATTAAAATGTCCTGATCTAATTGCCATACTTTGTTATTCCCTTTCCCGAGTTCAGTTGAAGAAACCACTACCTTGGATCTGATAGATCTTATCCCAAATCTAAATTTTTCTTTGTTCTCTGTGCTGGTCGCAACTCCACCATCCACACAGAGCGACTGAAGCCTTCTTGGTCACGGTTTCTGGCCTTTGCAATAGCGACCATCTCTGCTCCCAAGTCTACCAGGAGTGACCATACTCTTCGGTTGCATTGTTTCTCCTGTTGGGTCGCGACCCAGTCGCACTATCTCCCTTTGCAGGGAGCAACCTACCCTTTAAACCTACATTTTTTAAGATTTATCCTTCAAAAAAATCAGCCAGACCCTTTCAGACTGGTTTCCTTCAACACTCCAGACCTGTATTAAGTCTGTCTTCTTGATTTTGCGTCATTTTTTTTTGAAATTTATGCAATTATCTTCTTTTCATGGCCATCTTAAATCATTGTTAGGTACAAACAAGATGACCAAATTTAAGCCTTTCAGTCCAGTAGAAGGTTATTCATAGCCGTCTGAGAAGATTTTTCTTGCAAAGTCTACCATTTCATTATACAAATCTCTCTTTCATTAGTTTGAATGTTTGTTGTTTCCCAAATTATTTGAGAACTTTTCAAACTGGTGTTTAGACTTAAAATCTTTTGGTGTTCTTTAAATTTGCATGCTTGGTTTTTCTTCCATCTTTTGCATTCATTTCCGAACATTTCCAATTGAAAGCAAAGGCTGAAGAATAATTTTTGTTTCCATTTTCATGTAATTTGAAAAAATAAAAGAAACAAAAAACATTTCATTTAGAGTGCTTTAAAATATCATTGAAACAATTTATGCTTGGTTGGGAATTTTGTAAATCACTCTGTGAGTTTGGTTGGAAAAATTGTCTTTTTGTCTCATTTGCAAGAATACATAGAAATCAATATGCATTAGGGTGTTTTCTTCTATAAAAAGAAAAAAGAAAGATACTCTTCTCCCTCTCGTAAATAGGATTCATCGAAAGGAAAATTGTTCAAATTTTATCTCTTTGCATCCTTTTGGAGTCAAGTCTTTTCACATCATAAGTTTCACTTCCACACAACCTTTTGACTAAAGAACGACCTTAAAAAAGAACGCGCATTAATAAAATTAACTAGACTTTTTCTTTTCTAAGAACACCAACAATAGTCTAGGTATAGGGTCTTTGGACTAAGATAAGTGAGTATATTTTCCAAGACCACGAACACAAACCATAGAATACTAAAGAGTGCTTAAACCCAACTTTCATATAGGCATAGCGGGGAACCCCTCTCACACAGGGGCTACACACGAGGTCACGTACTGCTGGGCAACAAAGATTACCCCTCTGAGGATTAACCATACATAGTGAAACGATAATATATTGGGGATTCTTCTTGAGAATCGGTTGTTTCCATCTAGTCTCGGAACTTCTTGAATCTCGAATCCATTCGGGATCCTCTAAAGCTTCTTCTGATCCTCTTGTTCTCAGTCCTCTTGAGGAATTTCAGACTTGATATCATGCCCATACTATCAGACTCAATTGTCAATTGTACCCTCCCGGAGGCTGACTGCGAGTTGGTAACATTAGTTTCCATAATCTTCAGGTCTCTTACACAAGGTCACGACGAAGGGGAGTCTTTGATGTACCTGGATCAGACGTTGGTCAAACTCACTCAGGCTCCTTGGAGGGAAACCCATGGATAGACCATCGGGAAGCTTGCACCAAGGTGTAAGTATGTTAAGCAGGCCACCAACGTAACTAATCCACCCACTTATCCCTGCCCCTTCTCACATGTTCCCACAATGTTAGATTTCATCACAAACTAGTGAGCTCATGGCGAGAATCTTTGGTTTGTTTGTTTGATTTCTAGATTTTTTTAGTGTGTGTTGCTTATTTTCTTTAGTTGGATTTAGGACTGTCATTGTCATATCTCAATCCTGGCTGACCAAAACTTGCGTAGTTCTCGGAGGATTCTAGGTTTTCCTCCACTACAATACGAACTTTTACCTCCCAACTCACCCGAAGATCACCTTCTAGAGGAATTCCATGAGGAAAACCCCTCCGAAGCCAAAAGTGTTGTTACCCCTTTGCTTGAATGCCCAGAAGGAGATAAATTTCGAGAGGGTTTTGTACTCCCTACAAATCCACCCTTGACTGGCTCTTTCGGTCCCCTCCTTCTTCAGGTAAACTCTGTCATAGAACCTGAACTTGGTACCGATTACCCACGTCTACCTCTTGTACCTTTTGAAGACATCGTGAGCATGGAAACCTAGCAGATCCATTTATCAGAAGGTTACTTCACACCACCAAGGGTTTCGGGTCCATCTGACCCTAGGAAAACCCCTAAACAACCCCAAGATATCCTCGCTAGAGTAGATACAATCATATACTTTGCTTTCAAACTCTTGCAACCAGATCGATCACATGATTCTTCATGCACCCCGCACCCCCCCATATCTAGTCTCTCCCATATATTTCAAACTTATTTCCCCCATTTACTCTACACCACAACCGACTTAGTCGAACATCGCCACAACCCAAACATCAACAATGACATCTATATCATATGTTGTCCCCACCATTGTACTGCTACCTTCAAGAACACAACCTTCTACACCCCCCATCGGGGGCAAACCTTTCTTTACCCCATTGTTCTTAGGAGGTGATCCCAACCTCTTTGGAGAACAACCTTCATCGGGAGGATTACCTCCCCAAGGAATTCAACTAATGGGTTTTGGCCAACAAATATCCATGAGCCAACCTTTCACTGGGGGACAACCCCTGTACCCACGACAAATGTCTGACCAACATATTTCCGAAGGGAAACCCTCAACTTCCAAATCCTTTTTAACAGGGGAATTTCCTATTATTAGGAGCCAACCTTTATCTGCTTGGGGGAAACCCCCAGTTTCAGGGCCATATTCTCTCTGGGGTCACCAATCAACTGGGGGGCAACCCCCAGCTACTGGACAACATCCATCATGGGGCCAAACTATTCCTTCTACCACTAGCCTACTGTATGGCCACCCATACCCAGGAATAACTAATATCGTTTGGAACCAACCTCCACAACCCGCCAATCCCACAATTTCTACTCAACCAGGAGGACCCCCTAGAAGACCTCCCAGCGGACTCCCTGGAGGACCACACCATAGGGGAGCCTCCCCTAGGGGACCACCCTATGCAAGAAGGCCTCTTGAAGGACAACCTTACGGAGGAGGAACCCCTGAAGGACCTCTTGGGGGACCACTTTATGGAGGAGGACCCCCTAGAAGAACACCCTATGGTGGAGGACCCCTTGGCGGACCACCTTATGGAGGAGGACCTCCAAAACAACACCCATATGGAGGAGGAACACATAACCCACCTCCACAAGTCAAAAAACAACTTCCGTTTTTGGCAACTTTATATGTGCTTGATCTTTCAAGGTTGACTAATGATCCCATACGACATTCCCCTTTCTGGCCCCCTATTCTTTCCAAAATCCCTTATGATATTCCCAAGTTCGATGGAAAGCTTGGAGAAGATCCAAATAATCACGTGATGAATTTCCACCTATGGTGTTCTTCGAACTCATTGATGAATGATTCCATCCAATTATGACTTTTCCAATGAACTCTTACAAGATCCGCAGCCAAATGGTATATAGAGTTGTTGCAGAACTCCTTTGACGAATTTAATTCCCTTGCTATGGCATTTTTTACACACTTCCAATTACCGATCATATATGAAACCAGTACTGAGCTTTTAACCTCATTACACCAATCAAACTCCACCCATATATCTAATCACATTCATGAGTGGAGACATCGACATCGACTAATTAAAGCCACAAACCTAGACCAACTATTATCTGATTGGTTTACCAAGTCTCTTTTTCCGCCTATCGCTCGATATGTCACCATGGAAGGCGTCGTTACTAAGGAACAAGCCATATATCGTTCCCAATATCTAGATTTAGTATATTCTCAGTCTAGCACGTTATACGACTTGATTCCCCATGCTCCTCGACCATCAAACGACCCAACCAAACCGACACCTAGACCCCATGATGATGGTATGATTGGTCTTGTTTCTACTGATTCATCTGGTCAAATCACTGGGAAACACAACCCATTAAATAACTACCAATCCCAGTTCATCTGTCCACACAAGCACTCCAATGAAGCCCCCTTCCCAAACCTCTAAGGTTAATTTGGTGTAGTCGACCGCACCTAAAAACCTATAGCCATATGGAGGAAAAAAGAAGGGTAACAGTAATAAGAAAAAGAAAAACTCTTCTGAGTAGTTGGGTCCCAAGACACAAGAAAATAATGCTGAGAGTAAACCCAAATGAAAGGCCAAATATCACTACATGATTTGTAAAGAGGATCATTTAACCAAAGATTGTCCTTGTCTCACTGAAATACATCAATATCTCGAACGAGGCCCATCCTCTTCTACTCCTACAGTGTTAAAAAACCCTTCGCCTCTAGCAACAACAACTGATTATGCAAACACAACCACCTCCACATGGGGGCAACCCTAAGTCCTCAACCGTCAATATCTTGATGGTTAAATCCATGACGTTATCCACCAGAACTAAGAATTATGATCTCGGGATGGGAATCCTCCATCAAAATATTCTCTAGCTCCGCCCCCACCCAATGGCCCTCTCACTTTCGAGAAACCAAGTATAGAACCCATTTTTCGCCCCCCAAAAGGGGTACTTCGTTGAACGAAACATATCCCTAACACTCGAGAAACCCAACACTATATTATAGTGGAGGATCTCGCTCAAGCCCCATGTACCATTTCTGCCCTCAAAGTATTACAGAGTTGTCCGACCCAACAAAAATATTTATTAACAACCATTGGGGAAATTGATCCCTCAGAGTCAAACATTATCTCTTTTAACGTTGACCAAAGTGAACCCCGCCTTTCACATCAACTTGCATCACAAATCACCATTCGTTCACTTAACAAAAATGTTTTTCGAACCATGATCGATGAAGGTGTGACCACTTGTATTATGTCAATGACTTGTTGGAAAGCCTTACGCTCTCCACAACTTACTACATCGAAAACCATCTTGAAGGCATTTGATGGACATTTTTTCAAACCTCATGGTATCTTTCCCTCCCTACCAATCGAGCTAGCTGGTAAAACTGAATCCGTTGAAGTAGAAGTAATTGATTCTAATCTCGACTACAATCTCCTTTCAGGTCATACTTGGTTGTATGCTATGAAGGCAGTGGCATCCTCTGTCTTCTGAATTATTCGCTTTCCCCACCAAGGAAATATAGTGAAAATAGAACAACTTGATTATTGTACACCCAACGTGCGACTTAACCCCAACACAAATGTACCATTCATAAGCAATTCAACACCCGAATATGAGAGTATAGGCATATGCCTCTATCTGACCTTGATGGGAGCCTTCCCTTTACCTGCACCCGATACCTCTCAAATATCTCTGATCAATATGATCTCTATGATATTTTGTGGTAAATCCCTTGGTTCTTTCGACCCTTGGGTAATTCTTCACTCTTCCAATATCGAATCCTTTGGAGCTTCCATGCCTTTATCCCCAACTGAATTATCATATTCGACCATCCAGACAACATACAAATCTGCTAACACTGATTCTAAACTCCTACTGGATGAGGAGCCAAATCAGTTTTCCTCTCCTTATTGGGTTACCCCTAAACATTTTAGGGATGAATTCCTAGATTTCGTCTTATCATAAGATGCAGATATAATGGAATTCATGTCTCTTAAAGACCGACCTTGGGAAGACCATCACCACCGATCCTCTTTCCTCTCCAATCAAGAGAGGATAGAAACGCATATTCAAACCCTTGTTTCTACTGACACCCAAGACCCATCCTTGTTACCCTCCACGTCATATTCTTCTCCATTAGAAGGAAACTTGGGAAATATTTCTAAGACTATCTCAATCGATATTTCAATTAAACCTGGGATCATGGAACACATCCAGATAGTTGCAGATTTCTCTCCTGAAGAGATTGAATGTTACACTGCCCTTTTTAAAGAGTTCTGCGATATTTTTGCATGTTCATATGAAGAAATGCCAGGAATTGACCCACAGATCGTTGTTCATGAAATTAATACATATCCAATGGCTCCATCTAGTTCACCCACAAAAAGCGCACCAATTAAGGCCAAAGTTCAAAAATTATTGAACGTTGGTTTTATCTATCCCATGCCCCTTACAGAATGGGTCTCCAATATCGTACCCGTCGCCAAGAAGTAAGGCATGATTAGAGTATGTGTTGATTATAGGGACCTTAACAAGGCTTTTCCTAAGGATAATTTCCCCACCCTCTGCATCGATTAGATCATTTATGATTGTGCCGGATGCGAAGTCTTCTCGTTCATGGATGACTTCTCTAGCTATAATCAAATTGAAATCATACCGGAGGACCAACACAAAATTGCCTTTATATGCCCATGGGGAACTTTTGCTTATCGAAAGTTACCCTTTGGTCTAAAAAATGCTAACACCACTTTCCAATGGGCCATGTCTTATGCTTTCCACGACATTAAACATATCATGTAGCCTTATCTAGATGACCTACCTGCCAAATCTCCTAAGTGGTAAGATCATATCGATCATCTACGACAAATATTTATTCACTGCCGACATTTCAACATCTATCTTAATCCACACAAATGCATATTTGTTGTGGAATCTGGTTGTCTCCTTGGTTTTATTGTATCCAGGTTTGGGATTAGAGTTGACCCCCTTAAAGTTGAGGCCATTATCAATTTGCCTCCTCCCATTACTATTAACAAACTTCAAAAATTGCAAGGACAAGCAAATTTCTTAAGACGGTTCGTCATCAACTACGCAGAGATTACTAAGGGTTTCATGAGATTACTTAAAAAGGGTGTCCCATTCATTTGGGATGAACACGCTCAACGTTCTTTCGATCAACTAAAGCACATTCTTACTTCCACTCCGCTATTGAAACCCCCAAATTATAATCAAGATTTTATTTTGTATCTTGCGACATCCGATACTACTATCAGAATAGTCTTAGTCCAAATTGATGAATACCATAACGAACATGTTATTTACTACCTTAGTAAAGGCTTAGTTGGTGCTGAACTTCATTATCCTTATGTCAAGAAGTTGGCGCTGACAACATTTTTCGTTGTCCAGTGATTACGACATTAAATTCTGCTTCGAACTACTACTGTTATATCTAACGCCAATCCTATGCAATATGTCTTATCACGTCATATATTGGGAGGTCGCTACTCGAAATGGATTGTCTTATTACAAGAATTTGACCTTGAATTCTCTACCCCCAAGTCCAAGAAATCCTTAGTCTTTGTAGAATTAATGACCGATCTTCCTCGAGTCATTAACAAATCAGTGGTCCAAGATTCATTACCTGATGAATCTTTGTTCCTCATCGAATCTTCTGAACCCCGGTATGGAGACATCCTCATTTATCTCTAGACCCAATGCTTCCACCCGTAGATGTCTAAAGACAAATGTCGTCGCATACGCCATCAATCCTGACACTACCTCATCGTTGGTGATACACTTTCCCATCGTGGGGTAGATATGGTGTTACACCAATTTGTCATCCATTCGAAAGAAGAAAAAATTCTTAATGAATGCCACTCCAGAGCATGTGGCTGCCATCTTTCTGGGCTAGCCACTGCCCAAAAAATCTTACGCGTAGGGCATTTTTGGCCCACAATATTTAAATATTGTATAAATGTAGTCCAAAAATGCCACTCGTGCCAAAAAGTTCCTAAGAAAATGTGTGCACATCCCACTCACCTACATCCCATTGTTGCAGTTGGCCCTTTTGCTAAATGGGGCATTGATTTTACCACATGTAAACCCTCTTCTGATGTCTATCATAATTACATAATTGTGGTCGTCGATTATTTCACCAAATGGGTAGAATCCATGCCCACATACTCTAATGATGCCAAAACTACAACATTATTTATATTCAATCATATTATCACAATATTCAGTGTACCCAAGTCTATTGTGACCAATCATGGATCACATTTTTGTAATAGAATGATCACTGAGTTATCTACCCTTTTGTATTTTGACCAAGAGCACTCTTCTCCTTACTATCCACAAGAAAATGGTCAAATTGAGTCCATTAACAAGGTACTCAAAACAATGCTCCAAAGGATGATTGGAAAACATAAATCGAATTAGCATATAATGTTATTCTCAGCCTTATGGACATATCGAACCTTTGCCAAGACTTCCACGGGCTTCACACCCTTCCAACTTGTGTATGGATTAGAGGCAGTACTACCCATTGAATGCGAAATTCCTTCGCTTAAGCTAGTTGTCGAACTCTTTCCTAATACCTGTGCTGAATAAGAATGAATACTATACTTATATCGCCTTGATGAGAAACGTCGCAAGGCCATCATGGCTAACGAATCCCACCAAAAGCAAGTAAAGTCACAATATGATCAGAAAATTCGCACTCGAATTTTTTAGAAGGTGACTTGGTGTTGGTATACAACCAAGACCATGATAAACTAGGTGCAGGAAAATTTGAACCCTTGTGGCATGGCCCCTATGTTGTCAAACACACTCTTAAAAAAGGAGCCTATGATTTAACTAATTATGAAGGCAATATCCTTCCGGAGCCCCGCAATGGGCTCTACTTGAAAAAGTACTACGCATAAGCCTCGTGCTATCTAGTGATTTTGTACCATATGTATTATAGTATGATATGGTTGTTTTTGTCTTCCTTGTATGTGATAGTCTTTGTCAATCTGCTTATCCTACTTAAATGCTTGAGCTATAGATGTCATTGTTTCCCTCACCCTATTTTGGATACGCAGATGGAGCTAGTCGCACCTCCCGAAATATCGCTTTTGTTGCCTGGGTGATCCTTTCACCCACCAACGATACAGTCATCTCTGGGGGCATCTATCTAGGACCTACAACGAATAATGTTACAGAATATAGTGTCGTCATTGAACTTATGACCGAAGCATCTGCTTTGGGCATACGTCACTTGATAGTACACCTAGATTCTGAGCTCATCGTTTCACACCTCAACGCGACTTATTCTATTCGACATATTATTCTTTTTCAGAAATATTTAAGGGTATGACTCTTGGAACGATCATTTCATTTTATCACTTATGAAAATATACCAAGACAATTAAATTCCTTAGTTGACTCACTAGCAAATTTTGTGTTGAATTGGCATCTACTTCATTAAAAAATCATTACATTAAACAATCATTGTATAGACCATTTCATCACATATATATAAGAAAAAATCACAAATCCATATGTCCATATATATAATGTGTGTCCAAAAAATATCCAAAACTGGTATAACATAACAAAATTGGGCTTTTTTCCCATATATCCGCAACATAAAATGCACCAAAAGTCCATCATACTAAAGAACACTAGTCATCCCAAGGAGCCCTATGGTCATTATAGAAAATGACTGCTCACATGACTTTCCACAGAAGCCCCCCAAACTGGTTCCCCGCACCTACTACGCTCCTCTGCATACGCAGAGGTATATCATCAATATGTGGCACTAGAATTCCCACAGTGAAAAGCTCAAGATTCTCCTCAAGATATTCCAAGAGATTTGCATTAGCTCTCCCACCATGCAGTCCTCTCCCAATCCTGAGTTGTTCACCTCGCCTATTCAGTGGCAACATACTCGTTGGACGTGATGGTGCACAATCTTCCCATCACAAATCATTTGTTATGTTGTACAAAAAATCATTGATATATCATAAAATCACAAAAACATTAAAAATAAAAAACAAAAATATATATACTGAAAATTTATCTTTCTTACCGAACTCATCACTGAATCTTTCCCCCTCGAGGAGAACCATATCTGGATAGTCATGGTAGTCCACACCATGATATGCATAATCATCTATCGCCACTATTTGGCGATCCCAATATTGAAAAAATTTGGCGTCAAACTAGAATTGTGTCCCCTCTCGAGTAAGGAAAATAAGTTTGTCCATTTCCTCATAGCTGGATCTCTATACCCAGCATCTGCCACCACATCCCATGGGCGTGATGAAGGCACTCGCTCGAAGAAGAAAGATAATAAAATGGATCCATAACAAAATTTCTTTTGTCGACCCAACCTGCACTTGGTCAACTGGTCCTTCATATTTTCCAACACTACAACACACCAGTTATATATTGTAGGGGACTGAATCATCACTGCATAATCTACTTGGCTCCTCGAAGCTAAGTGGGGTCCAGTACTCCCTGTCGCCTGTGTAATGGTGAGTAAAACAATGCGTAAGGTCAAGTCCACTACCTAACTAATTAACAACTTATTGTTTCTCTTCTACATACTTGAGTGATAGTAGCATGCCACATAGTCATCCAACCGCTCTGCACCATCCCTCTTGCCACCTACCAAGACCATGATGGCACCACGACAAGACAAACCTGTTAGAAAGTATATATCCTCAATCTCCAAGGTTAATACATGGTTTCGTACCACAAAGTGTTGTTGATCTGCATCCCACATATCGACCAACCTCTGTAACATGACTAGCTGAGCTCACATGTTCTGACAAAGGAAGAATTTTAGTAACCCACAATTCCTCAAAGCATCTAGAGTGGGAGGATCATCCAGCGCAACATTATGATTTACTTCATGTTCGCGTTCTCTCCACTCCAACATTGTTGCTCACACTTTCCACAAACACCAATTTTTTTTAGAACCCATTCATATACAATACTCATAAAATATTTTTGCAAAATATGTCAAAAACACACTCAGTCGCGACCCTCATGAGCAGACAAGGCGACTGATCACAACCACTTTGTTTGGTAGCGACCTCCTTTGATCGACAATGCGAATGGCAGCGACCATACTAGTCGGTCGCCCCTCAACTCTACCATGAAAGCGACTGGTCATGATTTCCTTCTTCACACAGAGCATTCGATCACTCCCCGCAAGGAGGCCAGTCGCGACCACGCAGACTCAAAAATTTCAAGTCCCGCCATTAACAAATAAATGCATGAAACACAAAAATGCAATATGGGTTTTGTAAGTTGAGGTCCAACTTGTTGTTTGTTAGCTGAAAGGTACAGGAAATGTGGTTCCACGCTCCGCAATCACCGCTACAAATTTGAACAAGAAAAGGGCTCTCCAAATTTTCACTAAGGTAAATGGGTAAAATGAGGTAAAAACACTATTTTTTAACCCACATATAGCTTCATTTTAACCCTGTTCACACTATAAATAGATATTTTTCTTCATTTTTGGCTATTTATCATTTTTATTGCTCATGGAACCATATACTAACCCTATTTTCATCAGGAACATTATCGACATAAGCTATGGAACCATTCTATGGAGTCTTTTTTTCAGCTCCTTTTCGATTCCTTAAAAAAGAAAAGATCGTCGAGTATGTTTGGATTTGCACATTCGTATCAATGATTTGAAAAGACATCCACCTGGTACACGTTTACCCCTTTTTCGGGCCAGAAGGACTATTTATGAAAAAAGGAACACCTTATCCCTTGTGGGTAGGAGAGTTCTCCTTCGCATTGTTTTAATTTTTTTTGAGCCTAGGAGACTAAAATTTATGATAAAAGTACCTCCCTGGAGTCTTCTTTAAGTTTTTCAGACTCCCTAAAACTGAAAACACCGACGAGCACAAATCTACCCAGGCTCAAGAAAAATCCATAGGTAAGTATATGGAGTTTTCTTTACGACCTTTTTAGACTCTCTAAATAGGAAAAGGCCATCGAGTTTCCCTTCTTTCGACTCGTTGAAATTTACATCGAAGGAACCATTCATGGGACCAAAACACTCCTTCCCCAGGTTCGTTAATAATATGCCCAGGGACTCATCACCAGATGAGCTATAACAACATATGTTATCCTCTTCCAGCTCGTAAAACTAGAAATAGGTATTCACCAATCATGGTGGGAAATTTTAAGAGGGTTTTTTCATCTTGTTATCTTCATTATCTGGCAGTTGTCATTACTTTGTGTCTCCCTTGAACAATGCACCTGTTTTATCACCCCATACAACAGTCGGGTCATCCATTTTCTCTCATTTGACCACCATTCCCATCATTGTGTCACGCTCCTCTCACCGGTCCATGAATAATTATTATGGTCTTCACTTGAGTTAGTGCTGCCGAGTCAAGTCATTTGTCATGCATACTTGTTCAAGGGAAGTTATACATACGTCAGTCACCTGCCATCCCTTTATGCTTGTTTATCTCCACCATCCTTGTGTCAGTCGTGCTCCACTATAATCATTTTCACACCATCAATCTTTCCCTGTTTTGCGTCGATTGATGGGGAATACATCAAGGCCTTACTTCGACGTATTTCATCCTATCAACTTTAGCTCATTATCTGGAATTAAAATCTAGAAACCCACCAGTAACCGACATCAGTGGCAGGTCTCCTTGCATTTTGACAGTGGGTTCACATCATTGAATCCTTTCAAATGACTCTACGAGTGTTCAAATTAAACTCCTTTATTCACACTTTCTATATTGTACTCAGTATATTAAGTTCCATCATCATCATCGATGGAATCCTTCGCGTCTGATAACGATATACATCAATGATCGATAATTAGACGGTTTCTACCATGCTCGACTTCAACTCCTTTATTCGTATGTTGTAGAATCATACCATTTGGATTACAGACAAAGACCTTGGGGAAGATTACTCTCATGTTCAATGATATTCTTTCCCAAGCTGTGATGGAGATTATTTACGAGCACTTCACCCATTTTTCACTACTTTTTGTGAAGTCACATAGATCCACATTTGTACTTGGTCATGGCTATGATTTTATTTTCGTCTTTCATGGATCCATAATGTATACTTTCGTGGCCATGAATCGAGTCATGTTTATTTCTTGATGGATCCACAATGTACTCTGTTGTGGCCATCACTTGTGTCATGCATAGATCCACAGTGTATTTATGGTGGCTATGATATCATCTGTTTTACCGAGCATGGGAATTCCTACCTCGGGGATATTTTCTGCAGGACTAGTAATGCTCTTCTCCAAAATTCCTTGCCCACAACTCTACGCCTTTTATTGGTAAATTATTTCGGCCATCAGACACCTCTTTTGACCTCACACTTTAGGGGGAATCTATTATAGTGTTACTAACCCCCTAACCATTGGGACATCATCTCCTAGAGGTAACCTACCCAATTCACCCATTTTCATCATATTCTCATTGAGTTTCTATCCTAATCTCCCTTCAGTCACCCTTATCCTTCCTCAAGCCTACAACTGAAGGGGTTGGGATCCCTTTCTGGACTTCCAAGTCGCGACTGGATCGCTCTGTCTGTGTGCTTAGGTCACGACCGAGCCTAGAAGCTCCATTTTTTGGATTTGGTTGCGATGGATGAGACCTCACTCTGATTTCTCAGGGTTTAGTATCGAGAACGATTCCAGTGTAAGCCTGAAGATCTTATCCTATTAATCATATGGCCTTATCTCTAAAGCCCTATAAGAATGAATCCATTTCCATGGGAAAAGAGGAGAAAGAACTAGCAAAGTTACTCTGGCATTTTGTGTGGCAAGGCTTGGGCAAGGAGCTTGGAATAAAGACATCTCTTCAGTTTACACCTGTAAGTTGTAATATTGCTTACTTCATTAATAGAAGATATGTTGGATGTTTCCCTCTAGATGATTGTTCATGTGAGTTTGTGTGTTCATTGGTAGAGAATTGATATATTTGTAGATTATGACATATTATCAAGTTTAGAAGCATCCTTTGCTCGTATCTTTGTTCCTGTCTTAGGTATAGGAAGAACCTAAGGGAGCTCAACTCCTGCAGGGTATAAAATCCCTACAACAATTATGAAGACATTAATCTCAATACAATTTTTTTTTCTTCTAAGTAAAATAATCATGGTATTAATTTCTCTCATCTTTATGGCATAATAACTAAAATTACTAAATTATAATAATCATGGTATTAATTTCTCTCTCATCTTTATGGCATAATAACTAAATTTACTAAATTATAGAAACAAATGGTTTGACATAAGCTATTTTTAACACTTTCACACAAATACAACATGTATAATATTGTTTTGGATTAATCTCATTATCATAGATAATTGTGGAACATACATATATTTGATGTATAATATTGTTTTGGATTAATTTGGTAGGATATTTAAACACTTGGGAGTTAGTTAAGTTCAACTTGGTTTAATATGTCTTTAGGTAAAAGTGTGTTTCTTAGTGTGTTTCTTTAGTATGCACTAGTATGTATTTATAGTTATGCAATCCGATGGTAGCAATATGTTCTATACATAGAGTGATCTAACGACTCATATTCTCCTCAATCTTAACAACTATATTGATCCCTGGCTTAACACCCAATTGGTCCATGATCTCTATTTAAATAGTATAGATGGTCATTTGTTGTTGATCGACAATGATAAACTCTCTTATAAAATATTTTTCTTTTGCATTAATATATTGTCTCAAGTGGCCATGTTGTCTAGGGTTGTGGATTGTTTCCCTCTTCAAGGGTTTTAACCACATAAAAACACCGGTGCATTAATCTTTGATATGGTTGTGTTAGTGGTTATTGAAGGTGTTCATCTTGTGTGGGAATACCTTGTTTTTTCAAACATGGTATCAGAGCTTGTTTGAATACTCACTCCCATTGTTGATCAAGATCTTGAACCCATGTTGCCACATTTCTAGGTTCTACCATTTTTGTGCATTTCTAGGTTAAGAGGACTATTCCATTGTTTCCAAAGAGTTGCTTTGATTTGGAAACATTTTTCGTTTCACTCGAAAAGGTTTATGTTTGCCTAACATACGACCATTTTGGTTAGATTCGAAGATATAAAGTCCAAAAAACGCCCTTTTAATTATTTTTGCAGCGTTAATATTTATGTGTGTTTCTTTTATTTCTAGGTTGCTACTCTTAAAGGTCTGCATATGCTCTTTGTCATGCACTTTGTGTGATCTCGACAAATTAGAAATACAGAGGAAAGTGTTTTCTCTTCTATGTATGCTCTTTGCTCCATACTTGATGTGAACTCAAAAAACATAAACAAAGGGAAAACTTGCATTTTTCAAGTAAGCTAACTGAGATCTAATCTCATTATTGTTGATATTCGTTTTTTTTTTTTTTTTACTTTCTCTTGTTTTTGTATGTGACCGTGTTAAAGTTTTTTGCAGGAATAAACAAGGGTTTTGGGGGTAAGTACACACTTAGAGGCAAAGAGTAAAAAAAAAAAAAATCCCCCCTCCTCTTTCATTAAAATTGTTAAATATTTTACTTTATCTCACTTGGTTGAAAGTTGTTTTATTTAATAAGAGTTCTTGAGTTCAAGTTTTTTTTTTTTTAAATAATTTTTGAAAAAGTTCATGCAACCTTGAGTTATCTCATAACTTTATTGTAAAATGCATTTCATTTAAACTATAAAAGTAAATCACTATAAAATAATTTTAATATTCTTTTTTTAAGTTACTTTTTACATGCAACTTCATAAATATTTCAATGTAAAAATGATTTTCACTTATTCTATAAAAGTGGGTCACTTCATAAGTATATTATTTGTAAAAGTGAACTTATAGGCAAAGTTAGAAGAGGTGGGATTTTTTTTTACTCAACAACCACATTGTGCATCCATCACCACATGGGTCAACTTCTACGTGCCATGTGGCACTTTCGTTATCTTTTATGTTTTTTTTTTTAAATACATAACTTTCACATCTGAAGTCTGTTTTCAGTGCCGTTTTTTTTTTAAATAGCGTATTTTTTTAGAGCTTTCTATCCAAATAGTCAGTTCCAGCTTTTGAATCCATATAATCTATATATTTTAATATGACTTATCCAAGTGATATTTTTCTTATGAGTAGCAACTACTTCTCATGGAAATCCCATATGGAGGATGTACTAAGAAGTAAATGGTTGTATCAAATTACCTTGAGAAAATAACAAGCCTCCACTGATGTTGAAAATAAAGACAAATGGGATAATAATAATGACGAAGCATGTGGACTAATCAAAATGTCCATCTCTCATGATTTACAATATCACCTTTAAGGAATTGATGACCCAGATGAAGCATGAGCTAAGCTAGAAGCTGTATTTCGTAAACACAATGTGATTTGAGCCCACCAGCTTCAAAATCAAATAATGAATTTAATTCCCAATGATTTCCCTTGCATTGAATATTATTTATCTAAGTTCAAAACACTTATACTTTTACTTGAAGATTGTAAAATAGCTATGAAGGATGACCGATGCATATATTCTTGCTAAGCTTGGTACTACATATTATGTGTTATTATGTACCTTTTATGCCACCATAGAATCTCTAGGGGACTCTTATCAAGAAACCTCTCTTGATTCCTTTTGTGATTCTCTGATTAAAGAGCAAGACAATCTCTTGCATCTTAGAGTGATCAGCATCATAGGTACATCCAACAAAGCCTGAGTGCCCCAACAAAAAGACAAAACCAAGCATACAAAGAAGCAAGATGCTCACAACAAAAAACAAGAAAAACAAGGGTCCCAAACCCGCTTAGTCAACTTCTACTTCTGATGGTGATAGATGACCAAAAAAAAAGTAAGAAGACTGACATGCATTGCAATTTTTATGGTCGAGATGACCTTCTAGAGTCTAAATGTTTTAAAAAGATGGAGGCCTTATAATCAACAATGAAGAAATACATCATCAATCTTGATTCTTCTTCTTCTAACTCTTCTTCTCATGGACATGCCCTTTTTACTTCTAGTTTCTCCTTCAATGCAACATCTACTTCTTCTTCTAATGAGTGGCTTATTGATTCTGACCATCTTATCATATGGCTAAGGATAAAACCATTTTTCCTTGTCTTAATGAATGTAACACCAAAAACATATTTGTTGGTGATGATAGATCTCTTAATGTTGTAGGGTCTAGAACAGATCATGTTGATAATGGTCATTCAATGATGTATTATGTGTTCCAAGTATTTCTTGCAACCTTCTATAAGTAGATCAAATCACTCACTTAGGTGAAGGTAAAACAATAGAGTTTTAACCTCACCAAGTTTTAATCAAGGATTTAAAATATCTTAAGCATGTCCTAGCCACTAAAATTGTTGATGGTATTACTAGGTTGTACAAATTTGACAACTTTGGGTCATCATCTTTTCCATCAGTTTTTATTTCTCAAAGCGATGACTAGAGTAAACTCTGGAATGAGTAGTTTAGTCATCTAAACTACCGCTCATTATAACAACTATGTAATCAAAATATGGTGATGAGTCTTCCTTTTGTTTCTTGTAGATATTATGTTTGTGTTGGTTGTGTTCTAGACAAACATCATCAAGACAGTTTTGACAAACATGCTTCTTGGCACACCTCTACCCCTTTGCAGCTTGTTCACAGTAATTTGTGTGGTATTCTTTCTTCTCCTTCTTTCTCTAGGTGCAAGTACTTCTTAACTTTCATTGATGACTTCTCCAAACATGCTTGGGTTTACTTAAAACTTAAGAGTGAAGTTTTTGACATATTTTGGCCTACAAGGTCATTGTAGAAAAACAATCTAGACATCAACTTCAGAGGTTAAGAACATATAATGGAGGTGAATACGTGAACAACGAATCTACAACTTACAACACTGCATACGAAATTCCAATGCAACACATTGTTCCATATACACCACAACAAAATGGTGTTGTTGAGAGGAAGAATTGCACATTAAAGGAAATGGCTAATTCTATGATCCAGTGTAAAGGATTAAATCTTCATTATTGGGCAGAAGCCATCAATTGTGTCAATTACATAGTAAATCACACTCCTACAAAGGATTTAAAAAATATAACACCAGAAGAAGCATAGACTAAAATTAAACTAGATGTAAGCTACTTCCGTGTATTTGGTAGTTAAGTATGGGCTCACATTCCTGATGAAAAACATAAAACATTACAACCTAAAAGTGAGAAGTACATTTTTGTTGGATACTCTGAAGATGTCAAAGGTTTCCAACTTCTTCAACCTCATTCCAATGAAATAATTATTAGAAGAGATGTTAAATTTGATGAAAATATCTTGGCCTATGACCCTAATTCGATGCTTGTGTCATCTTCGGCTTGCGAGCCATATTTAGCGTTTATGCCATCTTTTATTCCTATTCCGGTTTCTTCTTCAGATGATGAGAGTGAGGATGAAAATCCACCTCCTCCTGCTCACCTTCCTCCAAATGAGTTGGCATTGAACATGAATTTGCACTAACACACCTCTTCCTAGATCGATCCATTCAACACGAGAAGAAACTAGTGATCTTGTCGGTGATCCTTCAGGTCAACGTCAGACACATTCATATTTCTAGCGAGGCTCCTCTCTTTTGGCTGAAGTTTCAGAGACTCATGGTCCAGACACATTTGCAGAATCTTCTGGCCATCCAGATTGGAACACATCAATGAATGAAGAATATCATTCCTTAATGGAAAATGATACTTGGGATCTTATACCTCTTCCAAAAGTAAGAAAACTTGTTAGATGTAAATAGGTGTATAGAACTAAGTATGCATAAGATGGAAGTGTTGAAAGACATAAGGCCTAGTTAGTTGCCAAAGGATTTTCTCAAGTTGAAGGAATTGACTCTAATGAAACGTTTTCCCATATAACCAAAATGAATCCCATCCACCATGTTCTATCCTTTGTTGCCTCACATAGATGGGGGGTCCATCAAATGAATGTTAAATATTCCTTCTTGCATGGGGATTTGCAGGAAGAAATTTACATGGAATAAACTCCTGGCTATGTTCAGAATGACTCTAGCCTTGTTTGACACCTTAAGAAATCTATATATGGTCTTAAGAAATCTCCTCAGGTTTGGTATGCTAAAATGGATAGCTTTGTTCTTGACAACGAATTTTCTAAATGTCATTCTGACCCTAATGTCTATACCAAGAAAATAAGAAGCCATCTCATAATACTTGTTATTTATGTTGATGACCTTATCCTCATTAGTAGTGACCCTAAAATTTTAACCTATGTGAAATATAGCATTAAAAATAAATTTGAAATGATAGACTTAGGTTATTTGCATTATTTCCTTAGCCTCCAAGTATGAAAAAATAAGGAAGGTATTTCCATTTCCTAGTCTAAGTACGCATGTGATGTTCTTCGCCACTTTCACATGGAATATTCTAAACCAACCCCTTCTCCCTTCCAGTCTAGAGTCAAACTTGCTACCACCTATACTACTCTTGAAGTTGATGCCACTTTGTACCATCAGGTAGTTGGTAGTATTATGTATTTGACTCATACCCATCCTGATATTTCCTTTTCTATTGGTCTTGTTCCTCGATGTATGAAAACACCCTTTGAGAGCCATTGAAAAGTAGCAAAAATGATACGTCAATATATTTCGGGTACAATTCAATTTGGGATACATTACAGTTCAAGCAGACTCCCTTGTTGGTTAGTTTCACTAATTTGGATTGGGCCGATGATCCTGATGATCGAAAGTCTACTAAAGGTTGTGTTTTCAACCTTAGTTCTAAACTTGTCACTTGGGATTGTAAGAAACAACAGGTTATTTCTCTTTCTTTAGTAGAAGAAGATTATTAAATAGTAGTTAATGCAAGTCAAGAAGCCTTGTGGCTTCGACAGATCCTTTTAGAGTTTGGATTCTTGAAAAAACATCCAACCACCCTTTGGTGCGACAATTAGAGTGCCATCAATCTCACTAAAGATACAGTTCAACATCAACGTAGAAAACACATTGAGCTACACATGCAATTCATGAGAAATCTCATTCATGATCAAGTTATTGAAGTGCTCTTTTGCCCTATATAAGATCAAGTTGCAGACATTTTCATGAAAGCTCTACAAAAATGATTTTTTTCAAACTTCGATCTATGTTAGGAGTTCAAGAATTTGTCATTAAGGGGGGTTAGGATCTAATTCCTTCTTCCTTCTCCTATTGTGTTACCTTTGTAAATCATTCAATCCTATCCCAAGTTGCTCTTAAGGGGGGATGTTAGGATATTTAGACACTTAAGAGTTAGTTAAGTTCAACTTGGTCTAATATGTATTTGGGTAACAATGTGTTTATTTAGTATGCATTAGTATTCATTTGTAGTTATGTAATCCGACAGTCACGATATGTTCTAAACATAGAGTTATCTGACAACTCATATTCTCCTTGAACTTAATGACTATAGTGATCCATGTCTTAACCCCTGCTTGGTCCATGATCTCTATTTAAAGAGAATGGAGGGACATTTGTTGATGATCGATCGTGAGAAACTCTCTGGTAGAATATTTTTCTTTTGCATTAATATATTTCCTTAGGTAGCCATGTTGGTTGAGGTCGTGGACCGTT
Organism: Picea abies; assembly: GCA_900067695.1. NCBI lineage: Eukaryota > Viridiplantae > Streptophyta > Pinopsida > Pinales > Pinaceae > Picea > Picea abies. Next base: position 644 of record CBVK0100228686.1, on the reverse strand, counting down.
TCCCTTTTCGAGGGTTTTAACCACATAAAAACATCGGCGTATTAATATTTAATCTAGTTGTGTGAGTGGTTAATGTAGGGGTTCGTCTTATGTAAAAATACCCTATTATTTCAAACATAATCCCATTACTATATTTAAAGTGAACATATTACAAATTTCATTTTATCTTTTACAACTAATTCACAAAATTTAAATCTTAATCTAAAGTCAAATTTATATATCTAAATTGAAATTTATATTCACAAAATTTAAATCTAAATCTAAAGTCAAATTTATTTATCTCAAATTTATATCATATAAAAAAACATAATTTTATAATAAATATAGTTACATATACTATTTATATAAAAATATAATTCCTTAATAAATATAAGCATATATATACTACACATAAATGGTTTATAACCATGTTATTTTAGAGTAGGGATTGAAATCATAAGAACCGTGCTTTATTTTTACTTCAAAATTAATAACTATGTGATTTGCAAAAGTTAAATGTACATACACAAAAGAACATGCTTCTCGTTTTATAATTATTTCATTTTAACATTAATTAGTTGTTTGATTTCATTTTAGTAATTAGTGTATTATTGTTTTCTTCTATTTACTCATTTATTTCATTGTTCGAAGTGAGATCGGAAGAG
>CBVK0100228685.1:0-24357 GCA_900067695.1 Picea abies | reverse complement strand
AGGCATAATTACAACTAATGGCCTAAAGATGACATAAATAAAATAAAATTACTAATATAATATGCCCCAATTAAGGGGTAATGAGCCAATATTAGGGCTTAACAGTTGGTCTACAAGAGCATTGTCTTTTCCTTGGATATGCTCGACCTGGCAATAAAACTTGTCAAGCAAATTTGACACTTGGCTAGTTTGCGATGCTTATCCAATGTAGGATAAATATTCTTAGTAAGGAACCCCTTTAACCCCTTATAATTTGAATGTATTAGAAACTTGTGTGGCAAGATAAATAGCTTGAAAGCTTTCAAATATTTAACTACCACATATATTTCTAATTCAATACTATGATACCGATGTTCATATTTTTACCAGATGTCGGAGGCTTATCTGTAGAGTTCTTTGTCTTCAAGGATAGCTACTCCTCATTTCGATGTAGAAGCATATGTCTGTAAATGGTAGTAATTTGTGTTTTTCTAAGGTAAATGATGTTTCGAGTTGATAAAAACTTAGTAGGGATCCGAACTCCACCTACTCCTTTCCTTATTATGACCACATAGGCCTATCCACATAGTATAATAAAAAAATAGAAGTATGCATATAGGAAAATGCTATATGTCTACAAAAAAAAATGCTTCACTTTCACCATAACATGCAGGAAAAAAATTTAAGAGCAAGCAACACTAAATCACATAAATCAGTCAGAAGAAGGGGTTATATATGCTCAAATAGAAGTTCGTTGCAGATACAATGTACGGTAGGTTCAAACATGAATACATAGGTTATCCACCAAAACAGACCCAACAAATGAAAAATAGGATAGAGCGGAGTTGGTAAGCTCTTAATGGATATCCCATGGCTGAATCCGAAGATTCAAAATTGGAATCTTCATTTCCCTCTCAATCTCATTTATAAGATGCATGACATGCCACATTTATAAGATGCATGACATGCCACATCTATGATATCCATGTGTGCCATATTCATATTGAAACTATTATGCCAACAGTTTCCAACTGTCATTCCAGTTGGAGACAAGATGGGTTGGATCGTTGATAAGGTGATGGATGAGATCACCAGAGACTTGACATGAAAGTTAAAAAGGAGGGACCAATTGAAGTAGATCAAGTATTGATCCAGGATCTTTTCATCGTGACTTATAAAGAATTGTATTAAATGAGCATAAATTAAAGTGCACCATTAAATAAGGGAAAACTCAAAAATGAAGAGACATAAACATCAGATTTGAACACAAAAAATTGATAACGGAGTTCGTCCTTGGTGGACTATGTCTTCTGGTCCTGCTCTCAAATGGGCAAGCTCTTTCATTAACTCAACAAAAGAATTTGGCAAATACATAAATATACCTCATTCTGAAATCAAGCTGTAGAAATAATGCTTAGATCAGAAAATAGACATCACCACTGAATTTGTGGCATCGAATTACCCAAAAATGACTGTCTCCATGCTCTAATCTGACTCTGGCACTCCCAGCCCCAAGAAGCATTATGTCTCGATTTACGTGCCCTCTGCAACCTGCAATTATGACAATCTTTGCCTTGTAATATGTGCCCACAAATGTACGGTACAATCATGCCTCCCCCCAACTCTGGACGAATTGTTCTTTTTAAATAATAAAACCGGTAGATATACCAAGAAACACTGGCGGCGCATTGGTTATGGCGGAGTTGTAAAGGTGTTGGTTAAGGCAAAGGTTCTGAGGTTGAACCCACCAGACTCCATTTTGGGTGTTTGTTTGTATATATATATATCCATTGGAATGATTTGCTAACTATAGCATACCCATTATCGATACTTCTACTATCTGCTAACATCTGTGTGGTCCACTAGATTTGGCGGACCTGCCATATTTTGTTTTTTAAAACAATTCGTTCACGGGCCAACATTGGACATTTTCAGGTTGCCATATGTCGTCCGATGATTGGGCCACGTGGCACCCATTGATACACCCACCTGTATGATGACTTGACTACTTTGTCACTCTGTGCTGACACGTGGCACTTCCTGGGTGGTGCCACGTGGCATCGCTCGGGGGTGCCACATGGCACTTTTCTATTGGTCCAAATGGACCCCTGAAAAACCCAATGGAGGATAACACATGGCAGCCTCTGGTGCTTCCATGTGCAATGTTGATATCAGTATCATGTATGATGATGTCACCCTACCATGTCAGCTACTGACATCAGTAGTACAGATGATGATGTGCCCCCTGTTGACTAGCCCTATTTGACAACAAATATATTTCAAACTGTAACTATGTTTGATGATTTGTTTGCGTCATTAGAAATATTGTGGCGTGATTTTTGTGATCATGTCATTTTCACTGCGTTTTGGGAAATTTGGATTTTTTCCCTTTCTCTGTCTATTGGAGCCATTCTGAGTGTTTTGAGTTGCCTCTATGAGTTTTGAGTTATTCTTAGCCTTCTTTGGATCCTTTTTGGATCACTCCTTCCCACTGAAATCTTTTTGGACCACCAAAATATTTCATCAATCAACTGGCAAGTGGGGGGATTTCTCCCTCACTCTTTCCCTCTCGATCTGCCATGCCTTACTAGATTGTGTACCCTTTAGGTGTACCCAAAGATAAGTAATGTCATTCCTGCGTGAAGTCCTCAATATTTAATCTAGGATGACATATTCCTCCATCTGCTCCTTGACTACTTGGTTGACCTGCTGAATCCTCTGAATTAACTTGTGGGTTGCATCTCTCTCCCTAACATATTTCTCATACATCAAGTCTCTCTCCCTAACATATTTCCCATCTCTCTCCCTAACATATTTCCCATACATAAGCATCATATCTAAACAAAAAATCTTGATAACGGAGTTCGTCCATGGTGGACTACGTCTCTAGGTCCTGCTCTCAAATGGGTAGGCTCTTTCATTAACTTAGCGATAGAATTTGGCAAATACATAAATATGCCTCATTATGAAATCAAGATGTAGAAATAATGCTCAGATCAGAAAACATACATCACCACTGAATTAACGGTGTCGAATTACCCAACAATTATTGTGTCCATGCTCTAATTCGACTCTGGCACTCCCAAGCCCAAGAACAATTATGTCTTGGTTTTTGTGCCATCTGCAACCTGCAATTATGATAGTCTTTTCCTCGTAATCCATACCCCCAGTCGTACAGTACAGTCGCGCCTCCCCCAGGATCTTGATGGATTGTTATTTTTAAATAATAAAACTGGTAGATACCAAGCAACATCGGTGGCACATTGGCTATGGTGGAGTTGTAAAGGCATTGGGTAAGGCATAGGTTCTGAGGTCGAACCCACCAGACTCCATTTTGGACATTTGTTTGAATATATATATATATATATATATATATATAAAAATTCGTTCACGAGCCAACATTGAACATTTTCGGGCTGCCACGTGTCGCCTGATGATTGGGCCATGTGGGCCCCACTGATACACCCACCTGTATGCTGATGTACCTGCTTTGTCACTTCGTACTGACACATGGCACTTCCTGGGTGGTGCCACGTGGCATCACCTAGGGGTGCCATGTGGCACTTTTATATTGGTCCACATGGGCCCTTGAAAATCCCAAGGTGGGTGACACATGGTAGCCTCTGGTGCTGCCACATGGCATGCTGACATCAACATCCCATACGATGATGTCACCCTGCCATGTCAGCTGTCAACATCAATAGTACGGATGATGATGTGGCCCCGTGCTGACTGGTCATGTTTGACCTCAACTTTGACCGCAAATATATTTCAAACCGTAACTCTATTTGACGAGTCATTTGCATCATTAGAAATCTTGACACACTCTTCACGATTATGCCATTTTAACTGAGTTTTAAGAAATTTGAATTTTTTCCCTTTCTTTGTCTGCTAGAGCCATTTTGAGCGTTCTAAGTTGCCTCTGTGAGTTTTGAGTTATTATTAGCCTTCTTTGGATCTTTTTTGGATCAAGTATATTAATGAGAAGATAATATCTTGGAAACAATTGAAGAAGTATTTCCAGCAATGGTACTTGTGACAAGCAAATGCAAGAATTTTTCGAGCTTAAGCTTGGAAGCATGACCATGAAGGAGCATGAGAAGAAAGTCTTGGAACTTTTGAGATATGTCAGTTTCGTCAATGATGACAATGTGAAAATATAGAGGTTCTTGAGTGGGTTTCCACCATTTTACAAGGTTAAAATCCAATTTGATGAGCCCAAACAAGAATCCATAAGGAAAGATAAGTATTTGTATGAGCAAAACAAGAGAAGGTTAATGATCTGAAAAGATCCTTTAAAGACAATGGTTGAGTTTCAAAACATGAGTTCATTAACCATTTAAGAAAATTGATGAAAGAGGAATAATTAACGATGAAACATGGCAGCCATAATAAGATATATAGATCTGAAAATAAGCACAAGAATCAGCAAACCATAACAACAAAAGTTGATAACGGAGTTCGACAATATCACCTACGTCTCCGGGCCTTTGTCTCAGTGGGTGAGGCTTTCTTATTTCTCTTCAAAGCCTTAAAATTACATCATAAAAGTGTCAAAAGTATTACAAACTGATTTGGTTGTGTTCTGCTAAATCTCAAGAACTCGACAAAATAGACGACACTGAAAATGGATGAATGAAGCACCTGGAAATGGCCCACAAAGTTGCTCTCATCAATGTCTTCCCTACATAAAAATGGATTTGGATTTACAATTATTCAACATTTCTCCTCTTCTAAACTTCTCCACAGCTGTCAAGAACCTCTGGTTTATATAGGCTTGAAGTTGACAACAAACTCCCAACTTCCCCCCAAGATTTGGCTTCAAAAAGAGCTCTAGATCCTCCAAGAATGGCCAAAATTTCTCAAAACTGGTTGAAAAAATAATTAAAATATTTATTATATAGTTACAAAACCCAATAATTGGAAAATATAGGGTGCAACACCTAAAATTTGGGCTCCTGGTCATATCGGCGCCCTCCATGTGGTCAAGCGCTATGTACTGGCCCCTTAACCGCCGGCCCCTGGTCCTATGGCTTGGCCATATGGCCTAGCTCTTATGCTCCACGCGCCCTTATGTTTGTTTGGCCCTTGGTCATATCCCGTTGGTCATGTGCCTTGGTCAGTGGGCTAGCTCGACAAACTGGGAGCTATCCCCAAATATCCACGTTAAAGATTAGAGGTCTGGGTCACATGTAATGGTAGCGCTGAGCTGGGGGCTTACCAACACGTAACCATTCCTGCACTATCAGATAGTGTAAGGTTACATGGTAGGTCGTATGGAAATGCATCAGGGGGGTTGGGGCTAGGCCCCAGCCCTTTAATCCGCCCATTAAACATACATTCATGTTTAACTATTAGTTTTAGAGTATAGTTATCAAGACACAATGCGGGCAGGTTGGTAGCCCGACCTTGCCAAATCCAAACCGCACGGACTAGAGGTCACAAGTTCAACTCCCATGGAATCATATAAAATTTTACCATATGCAACCAACCAACGGAGGGGTGCCACGTGGTAGCCCAAGGCTCTGCCATGTGGCACCATACCATTCGCCCACATAAATACCACGTGTTAAACGATGATTCATCCACCTGTCAACAACATTTGCCCAGTCAACTTGCCACTTCTCTGCCATGTCACCTATATGGATCTACGAACTATATGATCAACTTCCACGTCAACACTGTATGGATTTTACAGACTGTACAGTTAGCAAAAATTTTCTTGTTTGGCGAAACAAACAGAACACGAAATCTTTCACATACGACGTCTGTTTGAGCCTGTTCAAGTTGCGTTGGGTTCGTAACGACGAGGCCTACGCACACGTCCATTTTGAAGTGATTCTGATCACTTTGATTTTTAGTCCTTCCTGGAGCCATTTTGGTTCCTAGATCCATTTTGGATCATTCCTCCCCACTAAGACCTTTTGGTCCTCCAAAAGGATACTAACCAGTCACCAATTGCGGGATAGGCCATCCCACTTGTTCTATGTCTTTAAACTCTGTCCTGTGGACCTATCTCATCAAGATCAATTGTAAAAAAACCATGATAATTGACAACATATTGTTAGCCACGTGTACTCTATCACATCTTACTGAAGCCACTATCATCCATGTTGACAACATTACTAATGGTAACATCATAAATATGACTGCAAATGAGCTAATATGTTTGTAATACTTGCATGACATTAGCTTATCTTGAAGCAAAGTGTGATTGATCTTCCATTCTACAATCATCTCATGTTCTTGCTTAAGATCAATTGCTTGATTTGGCACAATTATAGGTGTGTTGCTTGCATGAGTTTCCTTTCTTAATTGTTCCATTGTTTGAAGAGATTGATTTGATTGATTTGATTTTAAATGATGAACATGTACCACATATTCATTGCTTGCTTTGATTAAGTGATATTGATTATGTTCCCTGTAGAAGATTGCTTTGTGATCATACAAATAAGAATTGCCTAAAACCATTCCACATTCATTGAGTAGCACCACATCACATGTTACCTCATCCATGAACTTAGATGAAATTGCAAAATTTAATGTGCATTTCTTTGTTATGTGAAATTTATGGTTGTTGGTTATCCATTTAAGTGAGTAAGGCTTATGATGCATCTGAGTGTTTAATCCCAATTGTTTAACCACTTCCTCTGAAATAAAGTTAGATTGATATCAATTATCTATCAATGTGTCGACCTTAGTATGTCTCATTATGACCCTTATGTGGAACAATTTACTTCTAGAATCATATCCATCACCAATTTTACCTGTCAAACCAACCACTGAGATTTTAGATTCATCACCTGAATCCAATCCCAAGTCCGTTGGTCATGATGTTGTTGCAATTGTTTACCTCCCTTTCCTCTCTTTGAACCAATTCGATCTCTTCTCGGGATGAAATTGCCAACAATGGTCATCATCATTCCCTTATTTCTTGCAATGCTTGCAAGAGAGCTTCTCTTCCTTTCTTGCCATTCCACTTTCTTTTGTCCTCTTTTCTCGAAGATGATTCCCTTGATATACCAACTCTTGTTTTCCCTGCCTCAATGTATGTTTCTTGAAAAGAAACCTCATCAAGATTAGTAGGTCCAAACATAAATACAATGTTACGAATATGTGCAGGTAAACCTCCTATATGCTTCATAAGAGTTTCTTGGGTATGTAAAGGAATATCTAACATTAATGCCATCTTACAAAATTCATCTGTGTATTCTTGCACTATTTGTCCTTTTCTTAGTTGAAGACCTTGCCATTCAATTAAAGCCTTCTCTTTATAACCCAAAGGATAAAATTGTTTTCTAAGTGCAAAAACAAAAACTTGCCATGATGGAAATACATTACCCACTTGTTGCATGCCATTTTGCAACTTGCTTTGCCACCAGATGAGTGTTGTGCCTACAAGTCGAAGTGATGCCAACTTGATTTGAGTTGCCTCATCCTTGATTTGTTGCACATTGCAATAAACCTACATCTGTCTGACCCAGTTATCAAGCCTCTCTGCCTTGACTTCGCCATCATACATAGGTAATTCAAATTTCACATCAAGCTTAAGTAAAGGCATATCATTTTATGTTTATGAGAATGTTTTCTGGCGGTGGATTTGGAACTTGTACTTGAAGAAGAAGAAGTTGATAGAGAAGAAGGAGGTTAAGAAGGAGTTTGAGGAGGATCATATCCATCTTCACTTTTTACCTTTGAAGATTCACCTAGAATCGGTCTCGTTCGCTCCAAGTAATCATCATATAGAATCTTCACCATCTCCGACATGGCGAAGAAAGTCTTTCGAAACTCTTTCTCCTCATGAGAAAGTCCCTCTTTTGATGCCATCTTCTCACTTTGAGAAGTTATCTTTCTCGATCCAATCTTAAGATTCTCTTCAACAAGATCTCCTTCACCACGATTTAGCTTTTCCCTGGTAATCATGCAAACTGAAAAACCAACCCTCAACTAGCTCTGATACCACTTGATCCGAAAAGATCTTTTAAAGACTATGGTTGAGTTTTAAAACATGAGTTCAATAAACATTTAAGAAAATTGATGAAAGAAGAATAATTAATGATGAAACATGGTAGCCATAATAAGATATAAAGATCTGGAAATAAGCACAAGAATCAACAAACCATAACAAAAAAGTTGATAATGGAGTTCGACAATACCACCTATGTCTCAGGGCCTTTGTCTTAGTAGGTGAGGCTTTCTTATTTATCTTGAAAGCTTTAAAAGTACATCATAAAAGTGCCAAAAGGATTACAAATTGATTTGGCTATGTTCTACTAGATCTCAATAACCCGACAAAATTGACGGCACTGAAAACAGATGAACGAAGCTCCAGGAAATGGCCCGCAAAGTTGCTCTCCTCAATGGCTTCCCTGCATAAAAATGGCTTTGGCTTTACAATTCTTCATCATCTCTCCTCTTCCGAACTTCTCCAAGGCTGACAAGAATCTCTGGTTTATATAGGCTTGAAGTTGGAAACAAACTCCCAATTTCCCCCCGAGATCTGGCTTCAAAAAGAGCTCCAGATCCTCCAATAATGGCCAAAATCTCTCAAAACTGGCTGAAAAATCAATTAAAATCTTTATTATATAGTTACAAAACCCACTAATTGGAAAATATAGGGCGCAACCCCCAAAATCCAAGCTCCTGTTCATATGGGCACCCTCCATGTGGCCAAGTGTTATGCGCTGGCCCCTTAACCATTGGCCCCTGGTCATAGCCCACTGGTCGCGTGCCTTGGTCAGCGGGCTAGCTCGACCGACCGGACACTATCCCCAAATATCTGTGCTAAATATTAGAGGTTTGGGTCACATGTAATGGCAGCGCTGAACCGGGGGATTACCAACATGTAACCATTCCTGCACTATCAAATAGTGTAAGGTTACATGGTAGGTCGTATGGAAATGCACCAGGGGCGCTGGGGCTAGGCCCTAGCCCTTTAATCCGCCCATTAAACATAAATTCAAGTTTAACTATTAGTTTTAGACTATAGTTATCAAGACACAATACCGGCAGGCTGGTAGCCTGACCCTGCCAAAGCCATATCGCCCGGACCAGAGGTCACGAGTTCGACTCCTGTGGAGTCATATAAACTTTTTCCATATGCAACCAACCAATAGAGGGGTGCCATGTGGTAGCCCAAGATTGGGCCACGTGGCACCATACCATTCCCCCACATACATGCCATGTTTCAAATGATGATTCGTCCACCTGCCAACAACATCTTCCCAGTCAACATGCCACTCCTCTACCATGTCACCTATATGGCTGTACAAACTGTACAGTCAGATGCCACATCAGCACTATATGGACGGTACAGTCAACAATTTTTTGCCTATTTGGTGAAACGAACAGAACATGATATCTTTGGCATACGACGTTCATTTGAGCATGTTCAAGTTGTGTTGGGTTTGTAACAACGAGGCCTACATGCATGTCTGTTTTGAAGTGATTGTGAGCACTTTGATTTTTAGGCCTTCCTGGACCCATTTTGGATCAGTTAGTGTTTCAAAAAGCTTCGGATGATAAGAAGAAAAACAAGATGAAATAGGGGAAGAAGGGATTTAAGCCACATTTAAAAAAAAATAACTATCAGGCATATCAACAAGTGTTATAGCCATCAAAAAGTAAGTTTAAGATGATAGATTCCTTAGGGAAAAAGCCAAGACAACAACCCATAAAGTGATGGGATGTGAGGGAGACATCATGTATAAATATTGTCTTCACAAGGGAGATAGGATGAGGATTGTGCATAACATTCAGGATGTTGATATAGTGGAAGATATGGGTGGAAACATGCCAAGGATTTATGCAACCTTGGACAATAGATAAGTAGACTATCAATCCCACACGATTGAGATGTAAGGTAAGATTGATAATCATCCCATGTCTATTTTGATTGATTATGGAGCTAGTCATAGCTATATAGATCATAATCTGGTTGAAATATTTAAATTGAAGAGATGTGAGCATGAAAAGTCCTGATTGGTTCAACTAGCCATGGGAACCAAGAGAAGAATTACTGAACTTGTCGAGGACTACCCAATGAACATGAATGGAGTCAGCACTGAGGCAGATTTAAACATCACAACGCTTAGGTCATATGATTGCTTGATCGGTATGGATTAGCTGAACAAACATCATGTTGTACTAGGTTGCTACAACAAGGCTTTTACATGCCTTGACGAGGAAGGAAAATTTAGGACAATTCAAAGTATTCCAAAGCCTATATTTATAAGGCATATTTCAACATTGCAACTAATAAGAACTTTTAGAAAAGGGTGTCAAATATATGCAATGCATATGGAAGAGATAGAAAATATTAAGGTGCCAAGTTTTGAAGATGTCTTGAAAGAATATGAAGTTGTGTTTGGGGAATTGCTAAGATTGCCACCTATGAGAGACATTGAATTTTCTATTGACTTGATGCCTGGAGCTGCCCTAGTGTCCAACATTCCCTACAGAACGAGCACGATAGAGTTGAAATAATTACAAATGCAGCTAGAAGAGTTGTTGAAGAAGGGGCGCATATGCCCAAGTGTGTCACCTTGGGGTGTCCTAGTACTTTTTGTGAAGAAAAAAAATGGAACTCCGAGGTTGTGTATAGAATTCATATAACTAAACAAGGTTATAGTAAAGAACAAGTATCCTCTACCAAGGATTGTTGATATTTTTGATCAATTGAAAGGAGCAAGGATATTTTCCAATATCAACTTGAGGTTGGGTTACCACCAGGTGAGAATCAAAGAAGAAGATACTAGCAAGACAACATTTCAGACAAGGTGTGGCCATTGTGAATTTGTGGTGGTGTCATTTGGATGGACAAATGCGCCAACGACTTTTATGTGTCTAATGAATGGAATGTTCAGAGATTACCTAGACAAGTTTGTCATTGATTAAACATGGTATATGCAAGGTAGAATTGAGTAAAACAAGATCTCTACGTTGAAGGAGTAGAGGCTCTATGCGTTTTGATCCCCACTGGGATCATCATCAAGAGCTTAGATATATGATGCTCACTTGATAGCATAAAGTTCATGTCCCATAAATACACAATTGGACTCCAATACATCATAATAGCATCAAGTCAGCGCTGCATTGGAGGCTTGACTATTTTTGAGTAGGAAAATTAGAGGTTTCCAATTCTCAATGAGTTTCCAGCCCTCATCCCCGTTGAGGTTATTTGGATGAAATTCAATTTCTAAGGCTTCCATGATTTTCCTTTTCCCATAATGATCAACCTTGGAAATGTTTTTTGCATCCTCTAGACAAACTAGGTGGCTAGTCCTTGAAGAGTGTTTTGCTAAGGCATATTTTTTAGTTCCATTCCATTTTATATTAGCACTATGTTCCTTGAGTCTAATCTTCATAGATCCATCGGTCTCACCAATGTAGACTTTACTGTAAGAACATGGTATAAAATAGACACCGTTGTGCATGTTTGAATTAATCGAATCCTTGGCAAAGTCCACCATGCCTTTTATGGTGTTTGGTGCGGAGAATGCTACACCAATGTCACCCTTCTTTAGGATTCTAGCTAGTTTCTTTGAGACCCCTTTGATGTAAGGGAGAGAGATCTTTTTTAATTGAGTGACATTATTTTGTTGAACATTGGTCCTTTTAGCTTCAACCACGATCTTATTAAATTGGTTATCTTTGCATCCATTCTTTCTAAAAACTTGAGCCAGATGATCCAATTCTTGTTCCACATGCTTTTTGTCTGAGATCCTTAAAGCTCGAGTCACCCAAGTGTTGATTACTCCTAGTTTTGGGGAAGGGAAATGATGGGAATTAACATGCATATATCTATCAATGTGAGTGGGTTTCCTGTAAACTTGGTGCCCAAGGGTACCATCTTCTTTCTTTGTGACAAGGACATCTAAGAAGGGTGTGTTGTTGTTATCTTCTATTTCCTTTGTACACTTTATGTTCTCATGTTGGTTAGGTGATTAAAGAAATCAACCATACCATCCCTCCCATGTGGCCACACAAAGTGTGCATCATCCACATATCTTTTCCATTCCTTGGGTTTCAGAGGGAAAGAGTCTAATCCATTTTTTCTCTAGGTGTTCCATGCAGAGGTTTGCAACCACATGCGAGAGAGGAGAGCCCATGGCTAACCCTTCTGTTTGCTCATAAAAATTACCCTAGAAAGTGAAATAGGTTGACTTCAAACATACCTTTACCAACAAAGATGTCTCTTTATACGTCAGTTCTTCTATGACTTTGTTGGCTTCATCAACAAGAATTTTTGTATACAATGAAACAACATCAAAACTACCTTGATATCAATTTTTGCCACCTTTAGTTGTTTAATATTATTAACCTGGTGGGCTGAATCTTTAACAAACGAGTCTATATGACTAACAGAATGCTTGAGTTTGTTTGCCAAATATTTAACCAAAGAGTATGTAGGGGAACCAATTGTATTCACAATTAGATAGAGGGGGATATTCTCTTTGTGGATTTTTGGTAATCCATAGATTCTAGGGATCATGCAATTCTATGGGGTGAGTTTGTTTTTTCTTTCATCATCTAATAAGGATTCTTTAATAACCCGAAAAACCTCCTTAATAATCTTGTTACTTGGATCCTCATTTAGTTTTTTATAAATTCCAATATTGGATTCTTTAATGACCCGAGAAACCTCCTTAATAATCTTGTTACTTGGGTCCCCATTTAGTTTTTTATAAATTCCAATATTTGTCAAATGCTCAAGCATCTTGTTGTCATAGTTTATAGTGTTCAATATCACTATGGTGTTTCCTTTATCCGCTCTTAGGATTTTAATGTCCTTGTTTTTCTTCCATTCTCTCATGGGTGTGATCTCTTCTATGTTGATGTTCCTCTTAGGTAATCTAGTTCTTTTGATCGTGACAACACATTCTTGTATGATGGTTTATGTAATATCATGGGGGAGATCTCTAATGGCATATTCAATATTGCAAACTAGATCTTTCACACGTAGTTTGTTTGGAACAATGGCAAAGTTAAGACCGTATTCTAATACATTCTAGGTTTGGGAATCTAGTTGTAGGTTGGACAGATTAACAATATTGAAAAATAGTTTAAGATATATTTCAACTATTTTATAAATAATTTAAGTAATAAATATTGAAGAAGTTGTTCAAATACTTGTTGCTTAGTTGGACTTCAATGCTTTTACGGGTAAAAGTTGGCACACATTATTTGTTAGGTACCAATAATTGCTTATTCTCTTTTTGAATCAACAACTATATATTCATATTCTTGAAAAGAAATTTAAAAACATTGTGAGTTTTATTTTTTACCGCAACATGTTTGTAGGCTAATCATTCAAATGCACCATGATGATATTGTAACAATAATAATAAGCAAATTTAAACTTTGACTTAGACACACTAAAAAAATCTTTATTTTAAGTAATATGATTATAATTATATATTTTATTTATATAAACTTAAAATATTTGTTTTATTAAAAAGTTTTTTAAATAATTAAATATACAAAATATTTTTAAATTTTGTATTATTTTATGTTAATTGAATTATTTTAAATTAATTAATAAAAAATTTCTGTCATCCTATTTGAGATATTTGTTTTATTAAAAAGTTATTTAAATAATTAAATATACAAAATATTTTTATTTTAAATTAATTAATAAAAAAATTTTTTGTCATCCTATTTGAAATATTTGTTTTATTAAAAAGTTATTTAAATAATTAAATATACAAAATATTTTTAAATTTTATATTAATTAAATTATTTTAAATTAATTAACATATTTTTTTTCTAGTGTGGAATCCTATTTGAGATGTGTTGCATCAATTTTTAGTATGGATGGATTTTATTTCTTTACATAACTACGTCCATTAAAACCAATAATTCTAGCCACATGTGAGAAACATTAATTTATAAACAAATAAAAATTTTAATAAAATTTTATATTAAATTGTTATTATTTTTTACATTAAATATTTTTTATATAAATCATAGATTCCGTAAAGTTAAAATGATTTATAAACAATTGTTATCATATTTAAAAATAATATGATGTTTGATGTGTAAACTATTTACAATAGATTTTATAATATTTTGAAATCTTAAATGTTACAATTTATTTTCTTAGATTTCATATTAATTATTAACATTCTGGCTTGAACTACTATTAGAGAATCTCCCACCTCCTTTGTTATGCTCTCAGAATACCACTTTTAGATGTTCTTCTAAACTATGGAATAATTACGATGTTAAAGAATGGAACCCCGTTGTCTTCCTAGCGGCTCGGTATTTAAGAGCGGTATTTAAGAGCTCAATAGTTGTCTAGGGTTAGGGTTTTTGCATCATCAACACTCAATTAGTGATAATGTTTTGGACCTTCTTGAAAGTCCATGCATGGCTTGCACCACATGTAAGGGACGTTGACATGGCATTCACTCATACTGGGGTGGTCAGTTGACATGGCATTCACTCATACTGGGGTGGTCACCAAGGTAGGTCAACTTGCGAGAGACATGAGTTCCACATACGAGCTCCATTTGAGGTCTCGATATGTAGAATAACATCAAGGGGTTAGACAATATGGTCACAAAGTTTTGACCTAAGAAAATTCCGTTTGATGTCTCAAAATGACTCTAGAAGGTTTTGATCCCCAAATCTCCAATTTGGGACCTACCGCTAAAATGGACCCCTCAAGTCAATTCCTCCAAATTTTCCACCAAAAAAGTATGATTATAGATGATAAATTATATAATGATCCAATTCAAATCGTACCAAAATGCCATGGATTTTTCATTAGAACAATGTACAAATCAATGTCAATTAGGTTTAGCTCAGCCAAATGAGAATAATGATTGTTATCCTCCTCATCCAAGTTCATTTCCCTTGTGCCTTAGGTACCATCCTTGAAATGAGAAGTACTCCAAGTTTTCCCAAACATTATAACTTTGAAAAAAAAATGTATCATTAAAAAGATCCAAGATCCACTAAAAAACACTGCCCATATAAATCTGAGTTCAACGCAAGTGTCCATACACCATGCTAAATAGTTAAGATGAGTTTTGAACTTGGGTAAGACCTCTATAATAGAAAACTTACATCTTCCAAAACAAAACATAACCAAGCTAAATACTTAGGACGAGTTTCTAACCTAAGTAGGACCCTATAATAGAAAGCTTACTTCTTCCAAAACGAACATATCTAGCACAATAACCTAATATCTAGCACAATAAACTAATGACAAATTTGAGTTAATTCACATGATTGTAGATCCCAAAAGACCAAAAGAGTCACGGGATCATAACATATCCATAGATGCATGGACACTCCCTACCAACAGAATTCAGATAATCTAATTCTTCTTGAATATTTCTAGAGTCATGAGAATCCTTTTAAATATCTACAACTACTTTTCAAACCTTGGACTTTTCCGGATATTTCAATTATTTTTCATGTTAAAGAAGTGTTCAAAACATATTCAATAACTGATTGCTGGTGGCAGGGAACTGATTGCTGGTGGCAGGGTCAGCGCCATCACAAGCGACGAGAAGAAACGCTATCACGAAATGATAGTGGTCTTACAATATAATACAATAGTGCCAGCGACTTTTGTTTTGAAAATTAATAACGAGGGAGGGAAGAGGATGATCTTTTGACACTGTATTCTATGGTGTCAGCAACTTTTGTTTTGAAAACTGTAAACGAATGGATGAGGAGGATGACCTGTTGACACGGTAAAAGCAAGACACGGTCCACAAAACAAGAGTACACAGATTTACAGGCTGACACAATTTATAAATAAATGTGCAAGCATCGGAAGGGGGAATAAGCAAGCAAGTGGAACAAGACACGCTTGTGTTGCCTCGCTGTCCTTCGCTGTATATTGCGTGTAATCACTAATCTGCACCCTCTGTCCGTTGCAGCTTTCACAGAAACAACAATAAAACCACCACGTTCACTCCTCTCAGGTATATAAGAGGGATACCTTCTGCTCTCTTCATCATTATCTTTGATTCCATAAACGCAGAAGCTTTGAAGTCGAGGCCAGAGAAGCTCTTAAGCAGCAGCCATCAACTCTCAGATCAGGTTAGCCATTTTGTATCTATGGAGTTCTTTTATTGATTTATTTTTCACTGTTTGTGGGCTGTGGTTTGTTATTGATAATAATGGGGGGTTATCAAACTATGTTTCAGACTTGAGGTCATTTATTCATTCATGGCGGTGCCAAAGTTCGGTGGGTGGGAGAGCTCAACCATGCCCACAGACTACTCCATGGTATTTGCCACAGTCAGAGAGAATAAAAAACAAAACAAGATTGAAATCGGTCAGGAGGACACGAATATTGTCAAAAACGATGATAATAACCTTATTTCACACCAAGATCAGGACAGTACAGAGACTAATATTCCTGTAAGTATATGTTATGTATAAATTTGTGATGACTTTTGATGGTTCTATTGTGACTACAGCGAGGTGATGTGTCTTTCTGTTTTGTTTTTGGTTGCAGAAGAGGAGGTGGCTCAACAGATATTTTACCTGCTGCTTGGCTTGATCTCTATTGATGATGATGCAGAAATAACTGAGTTTTGAGGTTGTAAGATGCATGGGGATGGGTTGTTCTTGAGTCCACCCCCAATGTAATGTGATGTTAGGAGATGGGACACCACCAGTTGAAAGAATGTATCAGTGTGATTTCATTGATATTTTATTTTGTCCTCTGTATTGTACTATTAGGATTTTTATTGTTGGGTATTCAGCAGGAGCTTATGCTTACAAGATTTACCAGAGCCATAATATTTATCTGAATGTTTATGCCAAGTTTGTTGTATGATTCTATTTTGTACCAATCCATCATACAATTGCACCTAATATTTTATTATCTTGAAGCACTATAGATCATATAATCCAGGTAGAAAGAACAAGTATTTTCAGACCATTTGATTAACATCTTAATCCTAAATTCATATTCACATTTATGAATTTTTGCAAGCTATGTCAAATATTGTTGGATTCACCTGGAAATACTATTTCATGAATATTCAACAACCGAATTCTTTTGCCATAACTAATCATGATATACTGGAAATCATAACATACCAGTACTATACTGGGTTGAAGGTAGCTATTGATACAATTGTGGGAAGCCTTACAGGTTTTGGATAAAGGCTGCATGGGAGGCTTGTTCTAAAGAAATTTTGTAGAGGAGTTGGAATATGATTCAGGTGGTTCTTTTGGGTACTGCTTGACAGCAGGCAGTAGATTTCCGTGGGAACCTTTAAAGACTGAGAAAATTATATAAACTCTGACTGATTCAACAACTGAAAAGGATCACTTCCTCTTTTCCAACAGAAGTATAACACCAAAGATTGGGGTTCACCAGAACCTCTGCTGCTATTTCCTACAGAAGTCAAAACTAAAGACTTCGTCAGACCAGAACCTCGAGCATGAACCATATATAGAGGATATTACAGAAATCTCTATTAGTTCCTTTACCCCTCAAGGGGCACACAACGGTGGAAGAAATAAAGTAACAGAAGTCAAAACTAAAGACTTGGGCATACCAGAACCTCGAGCATGAACCATATATAAAGGATATTACAGAAATCTCTATTAGTTCCTTTACCACTCAAGGGGGCACACAACGGTTGAAGAAAAAAGTAACAGAAGTCAAAACAAAAGACTTGGGCATACCAGAACCTCGAGCATGAACCATATATAGAGGATATTACAGAAATCCCTATTAGTACCTTACCCCTCAAGGGGGCACACAACGGTGGAAGAAATAAAGTGGGTACAATTAAGGAAGAAATTAAAGTTAAATAACCACACTCTAAGCATTAAAAAACTAGGAAGGAGGAAGAACAATGGTAGATGAAAGGGAAAAGGGAGGCCACAGAGATTGATCATGGCAGAGTGAGGTTCTCACAATATTAGCTGCAAAAACTGATGAAGGTGCTTTCTTGGAAATAGAGAAAAACAAAGATTGCCGACTAGGAAATAGAGAAAAGCAAAAATGCACTGTTGTCACTTGGCATTTGATTTAAGTAAGAAGAGAAAGCTATACTGCCTTCGTTAAACTAAATAAAAAGTATGCAGTATGACGTTACACGGTTACAGAGCACTACCATAAAAGTATGCAGTATGACGTTACACGGTTACAGAGCACTACCATCATGTGGATTCAGATGAAGAAAGACTCCAAAAACACTACTTAAAGAGAGTGCAAATTGAGTTATGTTTATGTCTGAAAACGTTATGATCATAGACATTTTAGATTTAGTATCTGTCGTTGGGAGTTAATGAGACTTATTAATGGAGTATCTGTCGTTGGGAGTTAATGATACTTATTAATGGAGTATCAGTGTATCTATAGATTTATTTTTGGCAATTATTAATTGAATTGGATTGTAGTGAAATTGTAATTTAAGTATCTATAGATTTTTTTTGGCAATTATATATTTAATTGAATTGGATTGTAGTGAAATTGTAATTTTATTAATTGAATTGGATTGTAGTGAAATTGTAATTTTCCATTGTTTGAATTACAGTTTTGAATATTTGTTTGAATTATAGTTTTGAATATATAAATGAATAATTTTGAATATATAAATGAATATGAATATTTGTTTGAATTATAATTTTGAATATATAAATGAATAGATAGATCCTGTACAACTTCTAATCCATTAAACTTCACATTTTCAACAAATAATATTTATAATTTCATCTATTAAAAAAACTTCACAATTTCAACAAATAATATTTGTAATTTCATCTATTAAAAAATACCGAGAAAAAAATTTAAAAAAATCTAAAGACTATCTATTATAAGCATTCAGGTTGATATCTATTATAAGCATTCAGGTTGATATCGGCAATTCTATCCATTCTTTAAAATTTTAAAACCTCTAATCCATCAGACTTTACAAATTCAATAAATAAAACTTTACAAATTCAACAAATAATATTTGCAATTTTATCTATTCTTTAAAATTTTTACTTTATTTTTAATAGAAACTAATCTGATCAAAAAGTACCAAGGAAAAAGACTTAAAACAGTTTAATGATTATCTATTATAAGCATTCAGATTGACATCTGCACTTCTATCCATTCTTTAAAATTTTTAATCAGTTTTTTAAACAAAACTTATCAAACAAAACTTATCAAAAAAGGCAATTCTATCCTTTTTAATTTTTAAATTAGTTTATAAATAAAAATGATTATTCATTCCTTTAACTTTTTAATTAGTTTATAAATAAAACTGATTATTCATTTTTTTAACTTTTTAATTAGTTTATAAATAAAACTGATTAAAAAAAAGCAAAACTAATCAGAAAAGGCAGTCTGAAAAAATTCAAAAAGTCTATCTATTATAAATATTCATTTTCATTCAAAAAGTCTATCTAATTATTAATAAAATTGGACGATCCCATTGTTGATGAAATTGCAATTTTGCATTGTTTGAATTGCAGTTTCTAATACATAGATGGATCCTGTAAAACCTCTAATCCATCAAACTTTACAATTGGACGATCCCATTGTTAAAGAAATTATAATTTTGCATTGTTTGAATTGCAGTTTTAAATACATAGATGGATCCTATAAAACTTCTAATCCATCAAACTTTACAGTTTCAACAAATAATATCTGCAATTTCATCTATTTTTTTAAATTTCTACTTTGTTTCTAATTGAAACTCATCTAATCAAAATAAAAAATTCCAAACTTATCTAACCTCTTATCCATCAAACTTTACAGTTTCAACAAATAATATCTGCAATTTCATCTATTCTTTTAAATTTTTATTTTGTTTATAATGGAAATTCATCTAATCAAAATAAAAAAATCCAAACTCATCTCATCAAAATAAAAGGTACCAGGAAAAAGGTTAAAAAAAAAGCCTAAAATCTATCGATTTATAAGCATTCATGTTGATATCTGCAATATCTAAGGAATTTTTAATTAATTTTTAAACAAAATTATCAGAAAAAGGCAATTCTATCCATTATTTTACCTGTTTAATTAGTTTCTAAACAAAACTGATTTACCTTTTTAATTAGTTTCTAAACAAAACTGATTTGAAAAAAACAAAACTAGTTAAAAAAAAGGCAGCAAAATAATTCAAAAAGTCTAAAGTCTATCTAATATAATCATTCATTTTCTGAAAAGGTTAAAAAAGTCTAAAGTCTATTTATTACAAGCATCCATTTTCTGGTAGATATACTAAAGGGACATTGTAAAGTAGTGTGGATAGTTGACAGTGAAAAAGAAAGTTGTATTGTCAGTCAAAAAGGAAGTGGAAGTTGACAGTGGAAAAAACAGTGTTTACAGTGAAAAAGAAAGTTGTAGAGCATTGCCAGTCAATAAGGAAGTTGACAGTGAAAAAGAAAGTTGACAGTGTAGATAAGTCATTAACACAGGAAGTTGCTTTCGATAAAAAAAATAATTGATAGAAAGTTGCGAGTGTAGAAGAGTCTCGATAAAATTTGATTATAGTCCGTATTTTATTAAGATTTAGGTTTTCAGGGGTTTGAAAAATTTTCGTGGCCAACTTCAGATTAAAATATTTGATAAAAAAATTGTTTAAAATTGGGATCCTAACTAGCTGTCTCATTGAATTTCGGTAAGCAGATTCATCATTACCTATGTCAGTTGAAACGATTTGATCACTTATTCAACTATAGGACGTGTTCAACATTTGATTTGATCACTTGTTCAACATTGGACATGGGAAAGGTAGGTTGGATAAATCCAATCATTCAACAATTTCCATGGGAAGGTTAGGTTAGGTTAGGTTAGGTTGGATACATCCATTTTTGTCCTGGGAAGGTTAGGTTAGGTTAGGTTGGATACATCCATTTTTGTCCCACGTTAAAGTTGGAATCACCGATTTGATCACTGGGTGATGTAACGCGAATACTTCGTGAAATTTGTATTCATCAATTTGATCATTGGGTGATGTAACGCAATTGAAGGCCACGTTAAAGTTGGATGCATAGATTTGATCACTGGGTGATGTAACGCGGATACTTCGTGAAATTTGGTTGCATTGATTTTATCACTGGGTGATGTAACGCGAATGGTGAAATTTGGTTGCATTGATTTTATCACTGGGTGATGTAACGCGAATGCTTCGTCAACCAAGTGTGACTGTCCCAAATTTCCATGATTGTGAGGGTTATTGCTTATCTGAGTTGAATTGTTTGGAAATAAGTACATGGTATAGAAAGTAGATTTTTTTTTTGAAATTGAAGGGCATTCCATATCTGGTTGGGATTACACTTTAAGCCAGTGTCAATAGCTTGCAAATCAATGCTTAGGATTGAAATGTCTAGACATACATCCGTGGGGTGTCACTTATGGGGTGTTTAATCTTGTGGTTTTATTACAATCGGTCAAAGTTTGATTGAGACAAGTGTTTACTCTTCTTGTTTTGTTACAATGAGGGTTGTTATTTATGGGGTTTGTGTTTTATCATAATGGGTCAAAGTTTTATAGAGGGGTGGTTAGTCTGGCTTTATCACAATGGGGTGTTACTCATGGAGTGCTTATTCTTGTGGTT
This sequence comes from Picea abies, assembly GCA_900067695.1. Classification (NCBI taxonomy): domain Eukaryota; kingdom Viridiplantae; phylum Streptophyta; class Pinopsida; order Pinales; family Pinaceae; genus Picea; species Picea abies. Next base: position 2,842 of record CBVK0100228685.1, on the reverse strand, counting down.
TTATTACAATGGGTCAAAATCTTATTCAAGGGGTGTTTACTCTTGTGGCTTTATCACAAGGGGTTAAAGTTTTATTGGGAATTTGAAACAAGGTGGGGAGATTTTAACATTTAGTGGGGTGTTATATAAGGAGCATTTAGATTGTCTTATTATGTGCAATCTGAAGAGGGGTGTTTACTCTTGTGGCTTTATCACAATGGGTAAAAGTCTTATTGGAAATTTGAAACAAGGTGGGGAGATTTTAACATTTAGTGGGGTCTTATATAAGGGGCATTTAGATTGTCTTATTATGTGTGATGTGAAGGTAGTTTTTTTAGTAAGATTAAGTTATATTTTTTCAATTTTTTTTTTTAAATCCAATAATTTGGATAGTTTTAAAAAAAATCAAAATTTTTGAGAGAAATTTTTTATGACCAAAGTTTTTAATAATGAAATGGAATTCCACCTCATAAAAGAGAAAGTGGGAATGAGAAGTATTCAAATCTATGAATTTGAACATGAGTACATAAACATAGAAAGTAGATCTAGTGTTAAGTGGTAGAAGAGAAAGTAAGAATGAAAAATCATGAAATAGAGAGGGAGTGTTTATTCCATGTTGTTTAGTGGTAGAAGAGAAAGTGGAAATGAGAAGTCAAGGAATGTGGAGGGAGTGTTTATTAACAATATAATAACATAGAAAAGAAAGAAGGAAGTTTGACAACATAAAGGGAGTGATTTTAATGCATTTCCAACAAAATAACAATAGAAGTGTATAGTGCATCTCCAACAACTTAACAACAAAGAAGAGAGGGAAGTACTAAAACATAGAGGCAACATAATTAATGAGAGTTACTCCTTGCAAATTAGGGAGCATAGGGGTCCATTCTAATCTACATAATAAAATAGAATAATACAATAAATGCACACAAGATTATTTAGCCACGCTCAATGCTTATGAATTTCGAACCCTCATTCTATAGGTATCATATTCTAATTAGTGTTTAAGCATCACGTGCATTGATTTCCCTAACACTCAATTATTTTCAATTTGCAATAAAGTCCATGAAGGGTCCATGAGACAAAGAACTGTTTTATAGCAACTTTTCTTCATAATATTTATTGTTAATGATGATTATGCTAAAACTTAAGCATTCCCCAGATTTTTACAATTGTGTTGCAAACCACTACAAAACACTTTGGTTCTGTAAAGAGATTAGATTCACATTTTAGATTAAGAAGGTGATTGAATAGGAATTTATTCAAACATTTAGTACCCAATCTGAGGCACTACTATCTGATTGTTTTCACAATGCTTGAGGTTGGGATAGTGAAAGAACCGGACTTGAATGACCCTTGAAAACCCATGTACAATATGTAAAAACTAAAATGACTCAAACAATGAGAAGAACACAAGCAATAACCACAACAATCAATTCTTTGAAATGTTACATTTCCTCGTTTTTTTAACATAGAAATTGACATATGCTCAAAATGTCTTGAAGACAACCAACAAATCTTCAAATTCCCAATAAAATCTCTAACAATTTGGAGATATTTCCTAGAATTCCCTAAATCACCAAAACACTAAAACTTGAGAAAAAAAACCTCACAATTATGGAAGGCGTGGAACCATACTGCTGACTCTATGTTGTCGGGTTGAAAGACATGGTAACGTTACAATGCCTCATCAGAGCCCATTTCATTTATTTATCTTAACATATTTGTGAGTGCTCAACCATTTACATCACTGCTCGCCTTTTGAGATTCCTCAATTTGTTTCCACTCCTAGCATCTTCTTGCATTCACTCTAGTGCCACGTGACCCTATGCGAGGGGTAAGTGCTCCAAATGACATATTTTTCGAAATGAATTAGGTGGAAGTTTAAAACTATTCGTAAATGAGTTGATCATTACAAAATAATCATTAAAAAAATATTATGAGATTTGGTCAATATTATTAAGAGAAAAGTTCAAATCTATAAAAATGATTTTTATAAAATAAATATTAATATATGTTATTAAAAATAGGGAAAGTCGAAGGAATGCGTTAAAGGCTTGTCAAAATCTATAATAAAAAAGTTTATAAAATATTAAAAATATTAATAAAAATAAAAAGTTAAATCAATTAAAATAATTAAAGCAGGAATCATTAATAATTTATATATACATTTATATGTGTTAAAATATATAAATGATTAAGGAAAATGTATTCTATTCTATTTTCTTTATAGAAGTAAGTTTTTCCTTTATTAAAAACATTGATATGATTAGATATCTAATGTACAAGAACAAGATAAACAACATGGATGATAAGAGGCTCCCCAAAATTGCTTCATGCTCTAGTCAAAACCACCAACGACTTAAGTGGGGTTGATATAAAGATGCTAAATCTTGGCTAAATCATTGGGGAATACAAGAAGAAGCCATCATACAAAATATCAATAATATTACAAATATGATCTCTTTTAACTTTAAGGAGAATGTGTGTTGTGATAAAGAATTAGTGGATAAAAAAAATTAAGATACTACAAAGAGGTGGTCAACAATAACTTAGAAGACAAAAAATACCTCTAAGTTTTGAGAAGTGCAGAAAAAAAAATCAACATTGCTAAAATAAGAACAAACTCTCACAAGCTACATAGTGAAACTGGGCGTTGAACAACTTCCAAAACTTCGTGGGATGAAATAATCTGTCATCTTTATGACACTAAGCAGGTAGAAGATGGAAATCACTTCCTCTTAGATTGTCTTGCATATACCCATATTAGATCTGATTTTAAAATATTTTCCACAATACAGACCATCCTAACCTCCTAAGTCATCAAAACTATGGTGATCTTGGAATGCTTCTCTCAATGCTTTTT
>CBVK0100228684.1:0-24358 GCA_900067695.1 Picea abies | reverse complement strand
TCGGAATGCTTATGTCTTGGAATTAGGCCAGCATGCCTAGATGTTAAAGGCTAGAGCACCTACTTTGTATTTAACTTGTGATTAATATAAAATACATCATTGCATGCAGACCGACCATGATAAAAGATATGGGGGACTAAACTTCACCAGTTAGGGAAAGGGAGGGTCAAAAGTCAAGGGAATATTATATTAATATTTCCTAAAACATAAAGTATGGATAATTAGTTTATCCTAAGTTCTAAAAGTTGGGGACAAGTGGACAAAAGTAACTTCTGATATGACAAGTGTCAAGTTGGGTACATGCATTCATATCGTGGGGAAACTTAGCTCAAGGGGGATTTTTACAAAGATACTTACGAATGGGAAAAGGGGGGAAACCAGCAGGCAGAGGATGATTTCTTTTGACAGAGAGTTCACAGTGATTCCAAAAACACACTAAGTTATCCAGTCAATGACTCCATGACCATTTTCAATCATACATTCTGTTATCCTTGAGACAACCATGTTACCTTTTGGAAGCTTGTTTCCCCATCCCTTTTGGTTGGTGTACCTGGTTAGCTTGGAGCGAGATTGAAGAAGCAGGTTTTCATTCCTGTGAGCAGTTCTCTGAGCGAGATAATTTTTGGGGATTGATTTTCGTAAGTGCTAAACTGCAGCTACAGTGCTCTAAGACTTCCGGTCCAGCCTGTTGCTGAAGCCCTGGAAGGGAAGTGGGGCAGTCGAGGGACTGTTGAGAAGAGAAGGGGCACACGTCCTTGGGTGGGAGAGGCATGTGGGGAATGAGAGGTTGTAGGTTGTTAGTTGAGTGAGCACCTGAGATGGAGTCTTTCCTATTGTCCATGAGCCTTAGCCTGGATAGGAATCCCTTTACCTTGGGTGGAGTTCAGTCCCAGCTCAGGGGTGATTCACTGTTGAGAGTGATGAACAGTGTAGTCTATGGCTGGGAGGTTCATGGACTGTCTGTAAGAAGTTGGTGACAATCTTTCTAAGATAAGTACCAATTGTGTGATATATGGATATGTTGTTTTGTTATTTACATGCCTATGTTACATATGTGACTATGATTGCTTTTGTGCTTATGGGTAATTTCTTGTAAATGATGCATATCGGTAATTATTGTTATTTTAATATAAAAGTCATATGTTACAGAAAGTAATTGTTTGTCATGTTTAGATGTAAAGATTCCACGAGCATGTTGTATGTATATGTTTTAGTTGCATGCAGTCTAAAGAGTAAATTTAGGTGGCATTGCTTAGTTGACTACTGGGTATGCTACTGTATGTTCTGCAGTATGGGAACGAAAGTGTTCCCTAGAGTAGCATGTTCCTGGCCTGATGGCTGGGAATGTTACCGACTGGCGTTAGAGCATGAGTGGTTTCTTTGGAGTGGCATACCCTGGCCTCAGGATGGTCGGGTGATCTTTACACCTACCACTAAGTATCTCTTCTCTTCTCATAAAACCACTTACGTATGTTTCATAATAACATAAGGTGTATTATCATAGTAGTAGCATATCTTTTCTCACCATCGAATCCAATAAGAACCTATTGGAAATAATGCTTACATTAGTAATTAGTTGGAGTCTGTTTGATTTTTAGGTTTAGAATAAGTTTGATCTCACAAAATATCCATAAATTTATTTATATTGTGTGTATTAGTAATGAAAAACAAGTTTTGTGTGTGTTGGTTGTGGAGCCTGATTATCTTTCTGATTCAAAGGTCTTTTTTTTCAGTCGTGTTTATACCCCATGAAGACTTTACACCCCAAAAGAATGTACACTCTTCCACCCGGGGGAGTGAATAGAGGAGTTACCCCCTCTGCGGGGTCCGGGGAAAGTGGGCCCCCAACAGCAACATCCCCCGATGGGGGTTCAGGGGCGAAGCCCCCAAAGGAAAAATTGCCTTGTAAATGTTTATTGTAATTTCATTGTAAATCTGCACCGTTCATTATAAGGTCGTAGATCTAACAGTAGAAATTATGTTAGGGTGTTTTTCCCTAGAAGGAAACCCTATGTTATGAGGGAAATGTATTGTGGTTTTTCATGATGGTGAATATTGTATTCTGAGATAGGAGACTATGAGAGAAAGAAGAGGAAATTACAGTAGCTTTTTTGTAGGTTGTATCCCTTCATATGTTGGATAATAATAAAGGAAGGACCTATAAATTTATCTAGTGGACGCAACCCAAACTGGGTGAACCACGTAAATCTGTGTCTCTATTGTATTGTGTATCTTATGTGTTTTGTTTCCGCATTTGTTTTATTTTATTGCTCCACGGTCCTGTTTTTCTAACAGTGTGCATACTTAATTTTATCTTAGTGCTCTGGGTTATTTCCCTCACGGGAGGGTCCAGTAAACTATGAGAATGTAGGGAGTTGATTATGTGTAAGTATGTAAGTATGTGTGAGAGCGGAGTGGTATTATTTTTTTTTATTGGGACCAGTATAGTTTGGTCGCATAATTCGATGAGTGTGTGTCTTCATTGTTCTATTGTCAAAGAATATTGTTGTGTGTGTGTTGCATGGAGGAATTAACATCTATTTCAAAGATATCGCCTGATCCGTGAGTTGTTGTTGAGAATTCCAAGGGAACCTATGAAAAATAACAGCCGCTACCTGGAGGAGTCGCCAAAGAAGGAGTTGTTGTCACTCACAAATAGATTTAGCATCATGGTAGCTAGTGAATGAATCCATGAGCATGTTTTGAAATGGTGTTGTCTACAAAGAAATCGATATATCATTGAATTTTTAGAGGCTTGCGTTCACCTTTGAGGAGTATGGCTTCCTTATTTTAGTCGACAAAATCATCACTTGTAACGTTGTCATAGCATGGGAGCCATGTGCATCTCGAGTTTCAACATTGTTTCTTCTATTCTGCTTCGACTTTCTATTTTCTGCAAATTTTTTGAGTAATCGTAGTTAAATTTAACTACCAATAGGCCAAGCTCGATGCCAAAATCAAGATGTCAATGGAAAATTATATAATTCCACTATGAGGAGGTACAAGCACAAACTCAATGAGTTTGGTTGAGAAGCTCTCTGGATTCCATTGGATCACTCTTCGGATCCGATGACAACCTCTCATGGACATGTGCAGACTTTATTGCCCGTTGTGCAGCGGAACCATGGAAAGATACACGCGAAATGATGATGTAGTCCAATCTTTTGACTGATATGCAGTGAGACTTTTCCGATGGGAACCCATTCCATTGAACAAAAAATTTACTGGTTGGAGTTGTGTGGATTTGTTTTCTACATGGATCTTGAATATTCAAGATTTATAGTGTGGATATATGGTTTGTGCTCTGTAAAATTAAATGTTGCAAAAATAGTATAGTCCAAAACCAACTATAGAACATGGTAATATAACTTACGTTGGTGTGTGCGGAAACCCCGACCTTGCCACAAGTTGGTCACTAGTTTGGTTATGTTTACAACGTTTTATAAAATTGATGGGTCTTGTTGTTCTTCGGGCTTCAAGAGCATCCATTACAAGTTAATTTATATGAGATCCTTGTGTGATAGACAGGTCAAGTTGTATGATCAAATTTTGAACACATTCAGTATCCAAACCACCTTCCTAGCAACTTACGGATAATCTAAAGCGAAATATCCGACAGATGGTGGTAGGTCCATAGAGTGGTTTATTACTTGACATATTTTATCGTGGAAGCCCCAACAATCCGAGTTTGTCAATATTGTTGATCTTGCAAGTTCGTTAATGATGGTCAGAGGTGTTTATGTTTTAAATGAATGAAATGGGAAGCTCAAGAGTGTGAAGAAGAGAAGAGAGAAAATCGGGAAGTTCAGAGTGAGTGTAAGTGTTGAGGAAGACCAGTCAAACTATGTGACTTATATAAATTCACTTTGTATCATAAGTTTTGTAAAGAGCGTTATGTAATTGTGAACAATGGTGTAATGACTGTAATGTAAGCATTAAGGGAGGGTATTGGAAATAATGCTTACATTAGTAATTAGTTGGAGTCTATTTGAGTTTGTTGAGAGATTCTCTCAACAAACATGTCCAAGTTTAGAATAATTTGGATCTCACAACAGATCCATGAATGTATTTATATTGTGTGTATTAGTAATGAAAAACAAGTTTTGTGTGCATACTTAATTTTATCTAAACCAATGACTTATGCAATATTTTATGTGTTGGGTACCTTACCAACAAGACTTTTAATACCAATACTTGATACTTGGCATATCTCATGCATATTTTCTGAACTCCTTTGGTGACCTCTCATTTGTAACTTTATGAAAATTTATATGGATTCCTCAATCCATTATCAACTGGGCGATTTCTATTTGTAACGTCCCATTCATAATTCAACGTGTTTTCCTAAAGGAGATTCACATTGCCACAATTACCGTGCTCTCAATGCAACTACAAATGGAATAATGTGCCTTTGCAAAGAGACTCATATTCCTTTGTTATCAATGCCTGGTCTTAGTATGTTGTTTTATTTCTTTCACAATCGGTGCCCAACTAGGAATTCAAGCCATCAATTGAGGAACATAGCATTCATTTAACTTACAAAGGTAATTACTCTGACATGCCTTCCATCAATGCTCAACAAATTGGCACATCAATTTCAATACCTAATCTGGGAAAATTTATATTAACCATACCAATACCACAACTGAATTTAATTCTCTTGTCTTCATTTGACTTCAGACTCACTTCTTACTCAACGCTATTTCAATTTTTTGTTCTCTCTAGAACAACAAGAAAATATTTAATGACAAATCCACATTCTTTATTTGTGCCACAATAACGAGAGCATCTCCATTCCATGATTATTTTTCCACTTTGATCTATGTCTTCAACACAGACTTAATTTCCCTTTTTTCCACTCACACAGGCGTCTTCCCTTTAACAAGTTACAATCTCGTTCTACAGGGTTAAATTCACACATAAACCCTCGATTAAATATTCAGCTTCAATTTTCATTCAACCTCTCTACGGGAACCTCGTATTCCTGTAACTATCACCTCTTAACATGCACAAACCTCGTGAGACCATTCACTCACATATAAATACTCTATATTTTGGCCCAAATCATATATAAATTCATTCAAACCTTCATTTACAGTCATTCATTCACACAAATTGATTGTCTTCTCATTAGGATTTCATGCACAAGTTAGTTACTTCTCTATTAATCAACATCTATCAAACTAAAACACATTTCACATAGACTGTGTAAGAGTAAACACATAGTAATTGATGAATTTATTTGCTCATTAAACAATAAAATTGTACATGCTTAAAAGATCCTAATGTACTCTTATATGGCCAAAACCTTTCTTCTAATTCCAAATAAAGTGAACCTCATCTTTCCCTCCAACATACATATTTATGCATGGCATATGACATTTCCAACACACCAACAGACTCTTGAATTCATGCTAGTTGTTTCTATTTTTAGAACTAGATCTTTATCCCTATAGTGACTCACTAAAACAACTTCCTAAAATCTTGCAACTTGTTCCTAGGTATGTTTATGACTCCATTGAATACTTCATTCAAAAAAGGACTTAGTTACAATGACTCATAACTCTGACTGACACCTAACCATATCTTAGAACCTTCTAAATCTATGCTTGTAAACTTTGAATATTTTCCAAAATATTTTACAATAGAAACCTCTTCTTGGGCAAACATCGAGACCCTTGGTCTGCTCAATATTTAGACTTGTCAATGAGAGAAGATGCTCCTACATCAGATAGTCATTTCCATCAAACAAATTGTTGCAGATGTCCAACAACTTTTTTCTATTTTGACCATTTGATTGGTATACTTCCAGGTAGAAGGCATAATTATTTTCATCGTGGTAACTTTGGAAAGCTCTCCAAAAATAAGGATGTCCATCCCCTATCATGTTGGTGGGTTCCAACGATGAAGGAGGTCTCTAATTTGGCGATGTAGACATGTATCTGTTACTTGGTTACTGCATGTTTTGATGTCAATTTCATTCCATCTGCATAATCCTACTCTATAATTCATTGGTGGTCATTTGCAACTGTTGTATCTGCTCCACAAGACTAGAAATGTCATGGAGGGTAAGGATCAAAGGCAAGAGATCCTTTTTTCTTGTGATTAGTCTTGGCCATAGGGAGGTTTAATACATCTTGTTTCCTAAGAGATTTCAATTCTCATTAATATCCTTGGCATTGATCTTGGCATCAACTAGAGTTGTAGGCTTAGTAGAATGGGGGAAGAAGCCAAAATTTCCCTGGAAGGGATTTAGGTAATACATCAAGATGGTGTTTGCAGTTAATTGATTAGTCTAAGGAATATCCTGCAAATTTTGTCAAATATTTTTTCAAATTCATTAATGGTTTAATTTTCATTTCTATTAATGTTAGTCAAAGCACTCAAAATTAGCCGAACATCTCTCTTTTCCAACGAGTTATCAAAGAAAACCTCATGGCATGCCTGAAAATAATTTATGCCATTATCAAGTAATGATAAAAGACACTTTCTGGCATCCTTTTTTATCAACAAAGAAAATCATTTATATAAAACATACAAATGAAAAATTCCCAAAGTGGTGATATGTTACATGAACACATCCCAATTCTCTCTTGCAACAATAACATTATCACCATGTAATGTAGGGAATTTCTCCAAAGAAAATGGAAATTCATGATGATAACCTGCAATGCCAGAAAAATCAAATGGTTTGAAAGTATCTGTCAACCACAGAGAAACCACTTGAGTTAGAGGACTTAAATGAAGAAATAATCTTCTTATATCATATATAGGTTCAATTCCTATGTGATTATTTACTTTCCTTGCCTAGAGCCTATGCTTCCTTCTATTATAATCAAGCTTGAGTTCAAGAACAAGACAAAGTATACCTTAAGAGTTCCTTCTTGTAGAGTACCTTTTTTTTCTATTTAGATTCGTTGGATTCACCAAATGAAACAATCAAGTTAGAAATAATAATATTCTTATCAAGATACAATACAAATAACTTACCCAAATTGGCGAGATGATGTCATCAAAAGAAAAAAATAAACCCACAAGGTCCTCCTCGAAAACAACACCAAAAAATTTTACCGCTCAAACTAACAACCTTTGTAGAGGTGCTAGTGTGGGCAAGCACAACATGGGAAATGCACCACTGTCACCTTAGCAAAATATCCCCTTCACTTTAGGACAACTCCTTGAAGCCATGAGGGCTATACCAATCCTTAAAAACAACATGTATAGTACCTTTCGGTATCTCATGATAAGTCACTTGAAACTACACACTTTAATATATGGTTAGATAAACCAATGCCAAAGTATCCAAATTCCTTCATAATATTTGACCAAGATTTAATGAAATAAATACTACAATATTGTTGGTTGTGGAGCTTGAGTATCTTCATGATTCATAGGTCTTGTTTCAGTTGTGTTTAGATCCCATTTCCTGATAGGGGAATTTCATCCCCACATCTGTCACTAGGGGGGGTGGAAAAAATATTTTGGAGCCCCCCCTAGCGGGGGTTCGAGGGAAATGCCCCTGAAGAGAATATATTTTGAAAATTGCCTTGTAAAATATTGTAATTTCATAGTCAATCTGGATCGTTCATCATTAGGTTGCATATCTGACAGTATAAGTTATGTTAGGGCTTTTTTCCCTAAAAAGAAACCCTCTTTTATGTATGAGGGAATTTGTTTGTGGTGATATATGTGAGTGAATATTGTATTTTGAGAGAGGAGATTGTGAGAAAAGAAGAGGAAGTTACAACGGGTATGTTGTAGGTTGTATACCTTCATTTGTTGGATAATAATAAAGGAAGGTCTGAAAATTTCTTTATACCACATTGGGAAGAAAGAACATTTGAAGAAAAATTGAAGATCTCCCAAGAAACAAGGAGATGGATAACAAGAGAAAAACCAGGAAGCAAATGTGTTACAAGATTCTTTGATTCTTTCTTTAGATAATATTATTGATTCTTGGGTATTAGATTCAGGGGCTTCATTTCATGCCACACTCCATAGGAAATATTTTCAAGATTATGTTCAAGGTGATTTTGGACAGGTTTATTTGGGTGATGATGAACCATATTAAATTGTTGGAATATGTAAGGTACAAATAAAGTTAAAGAATGGAAACCAATGGTTACTGAAAGAGGTGAGACATGTTTTATATTTTAAAAGAAGACTAACTTCTACGGGGCATTTGGAAAGTGAAGGTTGTATATCTACATTTACAGAAAATGCATGGAAGGTCACTAAATGATCACCAGTAATAGCAAAAGGAGAGAAGGTAGGTACATTGTATTTATGTATTGGTAATGTTGACTCTTATATGTCTTTAGCTTCTACACGAGTGGATATAAAATTGTGGCATCATAGGCTTGGACACATGAGTGAGAAGGGGATGCAAATACTCCACAAAAGGAATTTGTTGTCAGATCTTAAACAAGTTGATTTCGATTTATGTGAGCATTTTGTTTATGGAAAACATAAGAGAGTCAAATTTCTCAAAGTCGGGAAGGAAAAAAAAGAGTGAAAAGTTAGAGCTTGTGCATATAGATGTATAGGGACCAGCTCAGGTATCATCTCTTGGTGGATCTCATTATTATGTTACTTTTATTGATGATACGACTAGGAAAACTTGGCTTTATTGCATTCGACAAAAAAATGATGTTTTTTACCCTTTTAAGAAATGGAAAGCTTTGGTTGAGAATGAGATAGGAAAAAGGTTGAAGTGTCTCAGATCATATAATGGAGATGAATATTGTAGAAAGGATTTTGATAATTACTATTCATACCATGGAATTCATAGAGAGAAGAAATTTCAAGGAACACCACAAGAAAATGGTGTGTTAGAAATGATGAACAAGACAATTATGGAATGTGCAAGGAGTATGAGATTGTATGTGGGGTTGCCATTACATTTTTGGGTAGATGTTATAGATATTGTTGTTTACTTGATAAACAAAGGGTTGTCAAGCTCCTTGGATGGTGGCATTCCAAAGGAGGCATGGAAAAGTAAAAAGGTAAACTTCTCATTTCTAAAGACTTTTGGTGTGAAGCATTTGTCCATATTGATAAAGAAAATAGAACAAAACTTGAGGAAAAATCCAAGAAGTGTACCTTTATTGGATATAATGTTAATGGTTTTGGTTATCACTTACGGGATTATGAAAATCACAAAATCATTAGGAGTATAGATGTGGTATTCAATGAAAAGGTCATGTACAAAGATCACTTGTAGGGAAAGAAACAAGAAAAGGAAAACACGTAATACATAGTGCTTGATGAAATAAAAGAAAACATGAAATTCCAAAGGTTCCAGAAAATCAAAATGTACAACAACAGGAGTAACAAACACCTCAAATTCATATAAGTGTTGTTATAATATACACTAGGTTAAGTAGACCCCCTGAACGATACTCTCATTCATTGTATTATTTATTGTTGACTGATTCTGGTGAACCAAAAAGTTATGAAAAGGCAATGTAGGTAGACACTAAAAAGAAGTGGGAGCAAGGCATGAAAGAGGAAATGGATGCCTTGGTAAATAACCAGACTTGGGACTTGGTTTAGTTTCCAAAATTAAAAAGAGCATTGCAGAATAAATGGGTTTACAGGTTGAAGGGAAAAGATGGAGGAAAAAAGGGGTACAAGGCCAAACTTGTTGTAAAGGGGTTTGCACAAAAGAAAGGTGTATATTTTGATGAAATATTTTCTCTTGTTGTTAAAATGACTATCAATTAGGAGTAAGCATGAAGACACTCATAAAATGGCATTCAAAAAAAGATATGGGTAATATGAGTTTGTAGTGGTTCCCTTTGGTTTAACAAATGAACCAACTACATTCATGAATCTTATGAATAGTGTTTTTTGCAAGTATTTAAATAAATTTGTTATTGTCTTCTTCGATGACATTTTGATTTATTTTAAATAAAAAAAGGAACGTGAAAAGAACTTGCACTTAATTTTGAAGATATTGAGACAACTTTAGTTATATGCCAAATTAAGAAAGTGTGATTTTTATGAAATGGAGATTCAGTATTTGGAACATATCATTTTCGAGAAAGGAAAAACAGTGGATCCAAAGAATATTGAAGTCATAATGGATTGCCCCCCTCCAAAAAATGTTTTGGAAACAATATTGTTTATGGATCATGCTAGGTACTGCATAAGGTTCATATAAGTATTTTCCTAAATTGAATATCCAATCACCCCAATTAAGAAAAAGGGAAATAAGTTTGAATAAACACAATAATGTGAGGAAAGTTTCAATTTCTAAGGAAACTCCCTACAAGTGGACCAATCCTAAAAATAATAAATCTAAATGAATATTGTGTCGTATACATAGACACTTGTATAGAAGGAATTGGTTGAATCCTCGCACTAGAAGGTTATATTGTGTGTTATGAATCTCTAAAACTAAAAGAGCATGATACAAATTATGCCACTCATAATTTAGAGCTTATTGTTATGGTGCTCGCTGCAAATATGTGGAGGAACTACTTGGTAGGTAGAAAATTTGAGCTAAGAACATATCATAATGGCTTGAATTAATTATTTGATCAACCAAATTTGAATGTGAGAGAAGCAAAATGGCTAACATTCCTTTGTGAGTTTGATTTTGATATCAAACACATAAAAGGAAAAGAAAATAATGTTGCATGTGCAATGAGTAGAAGGATGCATGCAATGCAAATATCAACAATCAACATATGTGAATCATATTTAAGGAGTAGAATTGTCGAAGCCCTCATAGTAGATGACTATTATTTTTAGGTAAGGGAGGCGTTGAAGTAGGAAAGGATGCAACAAAATATCAATGATAGCACATACAAAATATGGTGTTCTCCTTTACAAGGATCAAATATATGTTCCTAAGTATCTAGAGTTGAGGAAGATCGTTATGTATGAGATGCATAATGTACCATACTAATCATCCAAGATATTAAAAAAGTCGCAACAATGAAAAAGAAATACCATTATCCTTGGATGAGGAAATATGTTGTTGATTACATTTCTAGGTGCCTAAATTGGTAGAAATTCAAGGTTGAACATTAACATTCAATAGGGTTGTTGTAATCAATACATCTTCCAAAACAGAGAAAGGGATGTTGGAACATCAAGCATTGATGGTTCATCACACGTCTCTCGAGTTGCGGTCGACCTACATCTAGATTCAGTTGGGCGATCAACCAACACACTACATCAGTTGGTCGAGTATTCAATGTGCCTTTCGGTCGAACAGTCGACCAACAGTCGGAGATAGTCAAGTGGGGGATCAACCAGCCCAACAGTTTCACAAGTTTTGGCTTTCATGCATAAATGAGCTAGTTGGGCTTTTTAAGATCAAAATAATTTAACTAAACACTAAATTTTTTTAAAGATTTAAATCTATATCTTGAAAGAATATATATTGATATGGATTTGGATAATGTATTAAATTTTACTAGCATTAAACTTTTGTTAAAAAATCATGTTATGTTAGTGATTTCTATTCAATTAAAATTCAAGTTTTAAGATAATTGATACGGCCTTAAAATAAGATATATCCAAGTTTGGTGATGAGCAGATAATTTTGGATTTAAGCCCCGCATTGATTGATTATGATATTAAACATCATGGATAAGATCGTAATGAAAGATTTTGCTCTAGTGTTTTATTTGGAAAACCATACCATTTTGCTATATTAATAGGGCAATTGCTAAACTTCTTGTGGGCATGCTTATTTACAGGGTAGGGTAAGAAGAGATCAGATTGGAGTCCAGAGCGTAAAGAAAGCTAAAACGTAGGGTTTGTACTTTTTGGTTTTAACATGATATTTAAAAGAAAAGGAAGGAATGACAGAATCATACAATAGAGAGGATGGATGGAAATAGTTTAAAAATGTTAATTTTTTTCATTTTTACTTTAGATTTGATATTCAGTTTCATTTAGTTTAGTTTATTCTAATTTTATTTTTAATGTTAGTTTTAATTTTTAATTTATTTTTTTTTGTTTTATTTTGGATTTTAGCCACTTTTAGTTTAGTTATTTTGTTTTAATTTTAGTTTAGTTTTATTTAGATTTTATTTTATTTTATTAATTTTTTTATATTTAGTTTTATTTTTTTAAGTTTAGTGTAATTTAAATTTTATTTTTAATCTCTTTAACCCTTTATTATATTTAGTTTTTATTTTATTTATTAATATAGTTTTTGTTTAAATAATTATTTTAGTTCTATTATTATATTAGTTTTTTTAGTTAAATTAAGTTTGATTTTATATTTCTTTGGTTTAGATTTAGTTTTTTATTTTTATTTTATTTAGTTATAAAAAAAATTCACAAATTTTATGGTTTTAATGACAGAGATTTTGGAGGTATAGGTATAAGATCATGGAGAAAAAACAAACTCAAAAGGGTTATAAAAGGAGCATGAGTACTAGAGGATTTAGTTATTTCTTGAATAAAGATTTTGCGTTGGAAGAAGGTTTGATATTTTTATCAAGCTTATTTGAAAATGTGTTTTCTTTTGTAAGGTTTGAAATGAAGTATTTAAACCTTTTATTTTGATCAAGTTTAGATAAAAAATTTAAAGATCTCAGTGAGAGTTATTCAAGTGAAGAAAGTTGATGTTATCACAATTTTGTTAGTCATTTGCTAAGTCTTTTGCTTGGACATTATGAGAATTATTTTGGTGTACACCAAACGATTATGTATCAGATGAATAAATGCATCATCTATTAAGATTATTTTTATGATTAATCTTTGGTGTATTTGGGCATATAAAGTACCTAGCTCCATGAATTCTTTCTAATGAGCTTGATCACTTATTATTCAGATTTCTTTATATATGTTCTTCATATCTTAATCTCTCAGTCAACAGAAAAGAAGCTTATATATGTCAAGATCATATCATACAATACTAAAACTTTTCTTTGACTTGGTGTAGATATAGCTGTCAAAATTTATTCTTAGTAATGGTGGTTACTATGCTTTATAATTCTTTGGATTAAGAATTAATTTTTACATCTACACATAATTAAACGTTGCTCTCAATTGAGATAGGATCAGTAGATAGGATTTATTTTCTACAAATTTAGGATCATTTAGATCAGAGCTTAAATGATTAAGTCTATTTTCGAAGAGAAAATTTATTGAGTGGCAAACCAAGCCCGTGAAATTGGTTGGAAACTACCACCCCAAATGAAAAACAAGTCTAATTGGGACTTGTGATCAGGTAGTTATCCCTTGGTTCAAGAGGGAATTTTCCCACCTGTCAACATAACCTTTGAAAATAGAATTTCTATCTAGATATCGAAGATGGCTTCGAAGATTGATCTTGTTTTTATGAACAGATCAAATTATGCACTATGGGCACCAGATATGGAAACCCTACTAAAGAGAAAAGGACTGTGGCAATATATGAAGATTGTGATTCCAGATCCAACAGACAACCAGGTGAATTTTGTTGTTAATGGCAAGAAGGATGAGGTTGTAGGGGAAACCATGACCTATATCTCGCAGAAGATTTGATTTCACCTCAATGAAATCAACTTCCCTCATAAAGTCTGGAAAAAACTGAAGTCGTTGTTTGATTGAGTCGACAAGAGCCACATCATGCAGTTGGAGAAAGAGTTGATCTCTCTCTATCCTCATTCTTTTGACATAATTGAGGACTACTTGGCACATGCCAAAGAAGTCCAGTTGAAATTGGGTGAATGTGGAAAGAACTATCAAAAGAAATATGGACAACTCATCGAGTTGGTCCTGATGAACTTAAGAACAACATTCAACGTGTCTGTGTCAACTTTCTGTACCAACTAGAAAGCATGCAAGGAATATGGTAAGGATTACACCTTTGAAGATTTGTATGGTATTTTGATTACTAATTAGCACAGACTGCCTGAAGAAGGAAAGCTTGGTGGTAAACACCATGCCCACTTTCTCAAGGGAAAGAGAAAGATGGATCCCAGGGATAGAATACAATTTTATGCCTCTACATAGAAACCTGCATATCGCGACTAGAAACCTAAGGGACAGATACATGTGCCCCAATGAAATCGAAAGAAGAAAATATGTCAGTATTGTGGAAAGACTGGACTTGTGGAGAAAGTTTGGTATAAGAAGTGAGACGATTTAGAAGATAAGTTTAAACTCCTTGAAGGAGACATTTCTTATCTCGGTCAACCCACTAATAATTTCACCTTTCAAGTCGGAACTTCTCAGGCCTAAGTGTCTCATTCTGTGCAGAAAAAATGGGTAGTTGACTCCGGGTGCACTCATCACATGGATAAGGATGCCTCATTGTTCACGTGGTTGGATGAAGCTAAGGAGAGGAAAATCTTTTTTTTTATGATTTTGCTCTAGATATTGTTGCTCAAGGTGATGTTACCTGTCGACATGGGAAGATTGTCAACATATATCATGTTCAAAATATCAATTCCAATTTGTTGTTTGTTGCTCAGTTAACACAAATAGGTAATATTGTGTAATTTTGGCTAGATCGGTTCTATGTTTATGATTTGAAGAAATGCAAGTCGATTGTCGCCAATAGACTTCTTGACCCGACAGACAGTTTGTACAAATTTCATGAAACAACTTGACCTGACACTGAACCGACTGCACTTGTTGGTCACACTGAAGAGAGAAGTTGAATTTGGCATGAGCGACTCAGACACCTAAATTTCCAAAGTCTGTAGGCACTGGAAACTCAGAACATGGTTGTTGGCTTACCAAAGGTGTTTCCCCTGAAGGATTTTGTAAGGGTTGTGTGCTTGGGAAGAATCATCACGAACCATTTGACTCTGGAAAAATATGGTGAGCAGAGAACCTACTGGAGCTAGTTCACAATGATTTTTGTTGCATCAATATATCTTCACTAGCAAGTGCAAGGTATATTTTGACCTGAACATTGATGATTTTTCTCGCTTTACATGGGTTTATTTTCCAAAGAACAAGAACCTTGTCTTTGAAAATTTCAAGAAGTTTAGAGCCTTTGTTGAAAATCTATGTGTCCAACCCATAAAGTTATTTATATCATACAATGGTGGTGAGTATGTAAATCAACCTTTTGAATAAAACTTGGTTCGATCTGCTATTAACTAGAAGCAATCAGTTCCTCACACACCTCAACATAATGGCATAGCAAAATGAAAGAATCAGACGTTATTCAAAATGGATAGATGTATTTTGTAGGCTAAATATATTCCTCCTTTCTTTTGGGCTGAAGTAGTGTATTGTGAAACTACTGCTCAATCGCATCTCAACTTCAATCGTTCCTTCCATGACTCTAGTCAAACAATGGTGTGGAAAGAATCCTTTAGTCGAACACCTCTATGATTTTGGATGTGTTTCCTAGGCTTGAATTTCCGATGATTGCATAAATAATTTGGATGCAAAGAGTCATGATGGGCTACTCTGAAGAGTCAAAATCCTATCGATTGTTTGATCCTATCAAATGAAAAATAATTATCAGATAGAATGTATGGTTTGATGAGAATTCCTCTGGCATTAAGTTGTTGAATGCCTCCTCTAGATTGTTTTAGGATGATCCATTTGATGTTTTATCTTACATTGGTTCTCCTATTCCATATGTCAGTCCTTCAACTGGACAATCCAACTTTATTCTTGTTCAACTAGACCATTGAATTCTAATTCGATTAGTCCATTGTCCTATATCTCCATTGGTCCGCCAACTAAAGACTTTCCAATTTTTTATCAACTTGTTGTAGTGAACCATGGTTCACTTGTTTCTTGTCTACCTAGATGGGCTACCAAGACAATCAAAGTTTTTGGAGATGATGTCGGGGATGCTTCCTCTAGATGAAAAACTCGAAGTCAAAAGTAACATGCCAACATTTTGTTACGAGGAAAATATCTCTATGGCATGGGGTAAACCACAACAGACGGAATGACACATAGAAATCAACTCTAATTCCAAGTATGCTATATAAATGAAAATGCTAACAAGACAAGTTCAAGAGCCTACCTCGTCTAGTCATTTGATGAAGACCATCGTTGAGCATGCAACTCTAAGTTATATACCTACAACTTGTCCTCAACAACCAAGATACGTAAGCATATAGTGATAATATATGGTGTTGGCATATAAATTAGCATAATCCATTAACATACATGACAAGTACGCCCATGGAATAATAATTTAAATATTTGCAAGATATCAATTGGACGAGAAAAGAGTATTTCTATTAAAATAATCAACATAAGTATATAGGTGACAAACTTCTATGTCGGCACTTCTCGGAACCGAGAAACGAATTCCCTCCAACTGGGCCTCGACCACTTCAATCCTCCTCCAAAGGAAAGATCATATAAAGGATACAATGAGGTTCTCCATCATAAATAAGGAAGAGTTTGGGGATTGAACAATGCGTTCATACTTTCAAGGATAAAGGGATGCAGACTCAATATAAAGTGAAATTTCTCCAGAGTATCTTTTCTCTCAAAAGTTGAATTCTCTCCCTTTCCAAGGCTTGGATATGGCTCAATTTATAGCCTTCAAATGGAACTGAAGGGACGAGTCGAAGCGTTTCCAGTATATGGAAGTTAAAGGATCATGGATCTCGTGATGTGACATGGAAACCTAACATAGTTTTTAATTTTGAGCACCAAACCCGTTGTACGAGGGTTGTAGTGGAGCAACCTGAGTATACGCTTATTGTCTAACTGGTAGGGAATATGTGGAAAAATGTGTTGTTTTGGATCTAGAATGTAAAAAAGGGGACTTCAAGTCTACATAGGGAAATGGAAAGGCCATCCAAGCAAGTTGCATGGGGTGAGGAAAAAATTTCTATAACATATGCCCCCTAATGTGTGAGGTCAAAGGAGTATCTACGATGGCCGAAATACATTATAATTCCCATAAGTGGAGTAATGGAGACTTAGCTGGAAGTGCTAGTTACTCATGAGATTATTACAATCCATAATGACTTTGTACACATGGATTCCAATTTGAATTACACTGCAGATCCATGTGGAAATATATCAAATAGTTGTTCATGGCCATGAATAGGAAATACAAAGTAGACACATGCCATAGGTTGTCATAGTCATAAACAATTCCTAGTGGAATCTAGTCTCAAAATCAATCTGAAGATATATGTATACAATGGATTACAATCTAATCTCCCATGATCACTGAATTCATATAGGTATTGGTCCAATGAAAGACAACAAATGAATAGGAATGTTGCTATTGTAAGTTGGAGGTCTTCTACACTATCTGTCGAAGGTGCAAGTCTACATCATGTGAATAGAGTAGTTGATGTCGAACACAATGAGACTTTGTTTGATTATCGGTCATTAAGGTATATTGTTAACAATCACAAGACAACCTACCGATAATGAAAGTAGGTATCAAGACATCAAGTACATTCTTACAAGTGTGAATACGGGTTTTGAGGTCAAACGCTTGAAGAATCCATCGATCAAGAGACATTGATGTATTCCCAACTGTCGAGGGTGGTAGAACCTACCACTGATGATTGCAAGCCTCTAAATACTCATAGGACTCTAGGTCTCATTTCCAGAATAGATTATATGAATTGGATGGAAGGAGACCGGCTGAAAGGAGATAATTAGGGCATCTCTCATCAATCAGAATGAGGTACAAAGCAATAGCTTGATGATTAGAAGGATCTCGGACGAATAATATGTTCATGAACCAAAGACCATGTGCATCTTTTGCATGCACCAAAAGCAAGAAGCGCATGAAAAATACCCTCTGAATAGCATCCAATAAGGAAGATTGTCGACAAATGAGAGGAAACCACCAATAAGGCTAATGGCATCCAAGACACTGCACGAATCCCAATGTGTGAACAAATTTATTTTCGTTGAGCACAAAGGAAACCCCCCATTCAGTGACCAATGAGGAGATGTTGACTATTGGGTTCAAGGTTACCTACCCATAATGAAAGTAGGACTAGGATGCATGGTAGGACTACAACTTCATGTGACTCTGAGACACACTGAGGGTATGGTTGACATGCAAAGTCAAGAGTTCTAAGAAATGTCCGAAACAATATTATAGACTTCGTTTGAACAAGAGCATGAAACATATGGATAACTCAAGCAACATAGACTTGATGACGAAACTTTGTGATGCAGGAGGCATCGACAAACTCTCCATAGGGACTGGAAGAATAACCAATCAGAGGAGTAAACTCTAAGTAACGAGCTCAACTTCTGAAGAACATGCTAAACACAACCTTTGGATGATAGTGGAATCAAAATTTTGTGCTTTGTTCAAAGGTGACACGACTACTGCCGATATGAGATAATAAGTTTTTCCCACCCGTCTTTATTTTTTTTATATAGGCAAAGAAATGCTATGATACAAGAGACGAAATGAGTGTCACAAGTAAGAAACTAGCCCCAAACTGTGGAACATACTTATTCTCAATGCAAGGAAGTGCATGCAGGGCATGGACACTCAGGGGAATGTTTCCTCTTAGGGTATAGGGTGTCAAGTTGCAAAGGATATAAACAAGGCTCTACTTGGCTAGTGATGAAAATTGTTGAGGTAAAAGGATTATAACGAGAAAGCGGGAACTGACAATAGGCTCAATACTGCAAGCAAGAGGATGGAATGCAATTACAACTTAACTCCGAAGAATTTATTTTTTCGTAGATTTAATCCCCTAGGCCCGAAAAAGTATGAAATAATACCCAGGAGAACTCTTCTAGCCAATGTTGACTAGAGTATTCATTTTTTGTAAGTAGTCTACTTGGTCTGAAAAAGGGTTAAACTTACACCAAATAGACATCCTTTAAAAACCATTTAACGATTGTGAAAGAGACAAGTTCACTCAGCAATATTTTTGCTTTTGAGAGAGTCGGAAAAGAGCTTAACCAAGACTCAAGAGAGGAGTCCCACAATTGAAGGTTGGAATGCTTGTGAGTAAGAATGTGAGGTTCGAATGCAAAGTCATGTTGGAACTGTAAGGAACTCTCGGTCCTATGGAATAACTTTTGCATGGGTACCAAATGGCACAAAGGTTCTAACTAGGGTACCCATGTTAGGTAAGCCTCTACCACTTAATAACGACACATCTAGTAGTAGTAAGAAGGTTATGTGTCGCTAATAAATGGATTTTTTCCTAAGGTATATAGATCAAAATCATAGGATAATGTAAGAATGCAAAATGGAGTGACAACCTATCCTATATGCTAGTGAAAGAAAATACTTGTCGAGGGCACGAACGGACGATACGACATTAGAAACCGCAAAAATTCCTAGACAAAACCAACTCTTTCCACTGTACTATTAGTCCATAAGGTCATAATATCAGCCCAAACTATATGAAATGGGCTAAAAATGTCTACTAATAGTAAAAATAGACCATTTTACCATACCATTTGAGTTTTTTCACCCACATAGTGCATTTTACGCCATTTTTCCCATGATCTTAAAGTGTCGATTGCAGGAGATACAATCAACAAAATTAGCAACCGTCTGGACCAAGTAAGTTTCGTTCCCCTCCTCTTCATTTTCAATGGTTTAAAATTCAAATTTAGTCCTCATTTTTTGAGTTTTAGAGGGCTCAACATGTGAACTAGGGTGTACGCGAGTGACAGTTCATCGGGTCGTGTACATTCCTCCATGTACGCGGGAAAATCAAATCTTGCCCGTGCATATGCAACCCTATACGAGACTGTTAATATGATATCCCGCATACAAATCCGTAAAAAAAAATTGCCAAAATTTCACTCAAAAAATGAATTTCCTTTGGCATGATGGTGCTTGAATGGAAGGAGAGGGAGCATGAAGAGGTAGATGCAGCAATGGAAAGCGTTGTAGGGGCCGAACTAGATTTAAAAATATGTGGCCTTTATAAATTTTGGTCTCTCAAACGAATGAGGGCTCAAGTGAGGTTACTCCAAATGCTCGTAAACTATTGGGATCCAAAGACAGAGGCCTTCAATATCGATGGAAAACCATTGAGGATTGAAGTGGACGACATATATTTTATCACAGATTGTCTCTCTGGGGTGAGGTAGTGAATCTGAAGGACCGAGGGACTGGGGGTGGTATTCCCATGAAGGAATACATTTCCACCCATTGTGTTGCAGGAACAGATAAAGTAGGGATCCAACTCCCAATCAGGGCGATCGAGAACCTAAGTTTAAAGATCATCGTACTTGTTCTTACATGAATCTTGGGGTCAACCTCATTACACCAGGATTTAAGGCCACTCATGTTCTATGCAATGGAGTGTTTGCGACCCATTTTTCATGACTGGTGTACCTAAATGCTGGCTAACATGAAAATCCAGCTGACAGATTACAAACAGGTAAGAAAGAGAAACTTCGGATTTGCATTTATTCTGTGTAGTTTTTTCTTTGAGCAGGTTCAAGGCTTGAGCCCTAGAGTAGAGATCATTCCACATTGACCGCTCGATATAGCCATGTCACGGTGGACCGATGTGATGAGGAGGATAGGAGGTGGTAGGGTGCCAACCCCCTACAATGATGAGTTTTTTTTCTGGTGGCATCGACGGGTCATAGCCATTGACGACTACTCTTATGTTGGGATCAACTACATAGGGGATCCAGATATTCCTTTGCCACCAAGCTCCACCTATGATGATATTGGTAAGAAAAGTTTTAATATATTTCATTTTTTTGTGTTTTCTCAAGAAGAATAAAAAAAAAAGCAATTTTTTTTGTATGGTATCAAGTATTAATAATTGTTTTGTCATGCAGATGTAGGTCCATGATGACCATATGGATTCCCACAAAATTGGCAGAGGATCCAAGGAGATGATCATGTGGGAGGAGATGCAGAGAGAGTGTTGTAGAATGCGCAAGGGAACTTGTCTCGATTGACGCACAGGTTTCCTATGGTTCAAGTGGAGGATCTGCCAAAGGCTATGCAGCGGAAGGTGGTGGGTGTGCCCCGTGAGTGGGTGCTACTCTTTCGGCGTCTCGCAAACACCATATTGTGTTATCATGATACACATCTAGTGCCACAGGCATATATTCCATGGTCATATATATACTGGCCATATATGTATTTTGAGGGTGTGAGAACCATTTTGTACTATGACACCATATTTTGAAAAGATGAAATATAAAAATTTTGGTCCTCGAATTTACTTATATATGTTACAATGTGTACATGCATGAATGTGTTTTCTTTACTTTAATTATGCAACAAATGCCAATCTAAAAATATATATATCATATGCATTGGATACATGATTAGAACTTCGAGGTATGTGATTATAAGTAAGAAAATCAAAGTATCGTTCCAAAAGTCCTACCTGTAGGAATCGTCAGAGTAGAGTAGGGTATCGTGCACGGTAACTGTCATTTAATTGACATATGACTAACTGGGAGTCCAAGACAACCTCTAAATATAAAATACCATGTGAAATTGTGTCATGTAATAGTTCTATAACGAAGCTATACCCAGCCACATTATTCATTGATGGCTCTAGAGGAACGCCACCTGAAGACACCAGTTGACCCTCATGTGAGTAAATGACCCAAGTGGTGTAAGCCATGTTCCATGTATGACGACTAGCACCATCTGTGAATCCTAAGTAAACTAAAAACTACGTTGACATCTTCCAACCAAGGGAAAACTTGATAAGTAAGCCAATGACACAAAGGAAAATATGTATATACACTAAGATACAATAGTATACAAAAAGTCACGCCCAAGATTGAGGGCTCAAGCGTAATATATTTTAAGGTAGAGCCCATTTATAGGCTCATCCAACATATTCCCTTCATAATCCTCTAATTCATAGGCTCCTTTCTCTATAACACGTCGCACAATATAAGGATCATGCCACATGGGGTTGAACTTTCCTGCCCCCAATGGTTCTTTGGCTTGGTCATACAGGAGAACCAATTCACCCTCATCGTACTGTCAAGGATAGAAAGACCTATCATACTGAACCTTAACACATCATTTATTCGCTTCGATAGTCATAGAGGCATCTCGCTGCTGCTCATCTAGATGCTCTAGGTGCACAAGGCATTCTTCAAGATCGGATGTGTCAGGTAGGATCTCAATTTCTAGTTTGAGGGAAGGGATTTTTCATTCAATTAGAAGGATCGAATCCATGTTGTATACTAACTGAAAAGGAGAAAAACCGGTGGAAGTCTTTACTGAGGTTCGATATGCCCAAAGTGCAGGGTAGAGCATTAAATGCCAATCAGATTTACTCTGGCTAACAGTTTTTTGCAAGATGGTCTTGAGAGATTTATTCACCGCCTCTACTTGTCCATTTTCCTGGGGATAATACGGGGAAGAATGACCATGCTTAAACCCCAGTTTTGATGCTAACTCCCTCATCATTTCATTCTAAAAGTGACCGCCATGATCAGTGACAATCTCCTTTGGGATTCTGAACTGGACTATAATTTGGGTGAATACAAAGAATGTTGTCGTCTTACCATTGGATTGGAAGGCATGGCCTATTCCCATTTAGTGAAGTAATCCACGGCCACAATAATATGTTTATGCCCCCTAGCCAAAGTTGGGTTACTCTCCATAAAATATACCCCCCACTTGGTGAAGGGACCGACGGTGATGACTGGGTGAAGAGGGGCTAGATGCGAGCACATTTTCCAAGAGAACACCTAGAAAGGGTGACACTTCTTGACCGCTTCAACACAATCTTTAAAAATTAACGGCCAATAATAATCGGCTCGCAAATTTTTTTGGGTTGTCGCAAGCACAGATAGATGACCACCACAAGCCCCACTATGATAGTCATTGAGAACTGACTCAGATTCCTTGTGATTCAAGCAACAATGCAAAATATTATCTACTCCTCGACGATACAAAGTGTCGCCAATGATAGGGTATTTTTTTTCTTGATGACGTATATGTCGTCGATCGTCCCTCGATGGATGTTGGGATAGCTTCAAGGTTTGAAGATAAATTAGAATGTCTCCATATCAAGGGTTTGAAGATGAGATAAGGAATATATTTTCATCTATGAACAAATGTTCATGAATAATATCCTCATCTAGTCGAGGGAAGTCTGATATCAACTCGGCAAAAACTAGCGATTTCTTAGAATTCATCGAAGAAAAATCGAGATCAAATTCTTGCAAAATAACAATCCACTTATTATATTTCCCCCCTATGATATGCTTGGTAAGGACGTATTGAAATGGATTTATATCTACAACTAAGGTAATTTTGCAAAGTAATATATAATGTTGTAATCTTTGAACTACGTGTACGAAACCCAAGGCTAGTTTCTCTACGTGAGAGTATTTAAGTTCAAGACAGACTAAGTTTTGACTGCAATAGTAGAAAATGTGCTCATGGAGCTCATCGTCCTCCTAAACCAGATCCATACCAACCATCCCTTCAGATGCGGCGATATAAAGCAAATAATCTCTATTGTAGTCTGGAGGCTTCAGCAGAGGTGTCGATACCAAGGATTTCTTAAGAGCATCGAAGGATTCATGAGCTCTCTCATGCTATATAAACAGAGTATCCTTATTCAAAAGACGCATGAAACCCTTAGTTAAATTGGCATCGTTCACTATGAACCGACACAAGAAGTTAGTCTCCCCTTGTAAACCTTGAAGTTGTTGAATGTTGCACGGGAGAGGCAATCGAAGTATTTCCTCAACCTTCATAGGATCCACCATGATCCCAGACTAAGAATACTAAAATACGGTCAAACCTAACAAAGAATATGCACTTGTGAAGGTTCAAAGGGATGTGATAGTAATGACATCTCTCAAATACTAGTCGAAGGTGAGTGGAGGATCTACTCTCTTGCGAGAGTGAGCAGCGAGATCATCGAGGTAAACTTCGACAATATGATTGAGATCATGAAAATAAAAGGTCATGGCACATTGGAAGGTTGCTCCACTATTTTTAAGGCTGAAAGACATTTTCTAATATGAAAAAGTACCCAAAGGACAAATAAACTCTGTCTTGTGTTGATCCTCGGGTTTGATTTGAATTTGATTATATCTTGAAAATCCATCCATAAAAGAAAAAAATTCGCTTCTTGCGCACTCATTAAGAATATGGTCCATGAAAGGAGTCGGGAAGTTGTCCTTAGGACAAACCTTGTTCAGGTCTCTAAAATCCATACATACGCGGATGGTTCCTTATTTCTTATTCATGGGAATGGGGTTGGACACCCATTCAGTCAAGGGAACCGGGTAGATGAAACCAACATTAAGTAGCTTCTCTACCTTTTCCTTAATAGCAGGGGCCTTTCTAATATTAACAGCTCTAAGACGTTGTCAAACAGGTCTAGCATATGGATAAGTCTTTATCTCATCGTATGACCAAGGAAACATGTCACTAAATTATTTCAAGAGATCGGTGTAGATCTGAATTGTTAGAAAAACAGGACCGTGGAGCAATAAAATAAAACAAATGCAG
>CBVK0100228683.1:0-24370 GCA_900067695.1 Picea abies | reverse complement strand
TATAGATATGAGTCGATGCTCCAAATCTGTACAATCCTTTGGGAATTAAAGAAATTACAATCTCCTGGATTGTTTACAATGGCTCTTGCCTCAAAATCATATGGGCCTTTAATTACAATATTTTCAAAACATTAAAATGATGCACTCTCCTTAGAATCCAAATCCACTTTGAATGCATGCGGTGGATGTTGAGCTATCCTCTACTTGGAATCATTGAATGTTGATGGTGATGATCCTGCATCATTCTCCTAGACAACTATCGTATAATCCTGCTACAATTCTTCCTTATCTTCCATTACATTAGCCAATTCCTTTGACATTGACTTTGCATGGAACTATATTTCCTACAAAATACTTCTCTGTAAGCCTTGTACTGCTGCTATGGACATCTGTGATATGATTAAGTTCAGGTGACTTATTACTACTACCTACTCCTGCATCTATGGCATGTGGAACTCAATTACATATGGTGATATCTTCAAAACTCTACACACTGCTACCATCTCTGACAAGTAAGAAGTGGTGGCCCCTGCTTCCCTAGTTGCACCTGTTTTTGGGCCTTCACCATGTATCTATTCTGGCACTATCCTTACTTTCTCCATTAGATGGTGCAATTTCATTAACTCTTCTTGCACCTTCTAGTGTAGTTATTTTTTTTTATGAAAATCTTGCTAAGCTTCCTCTTCTACGACATCCCTCACTTGGTAGTCGATCTTGTCGATATCGTTGTCCATCAAAGTGTAGATAGTTGGTTCTATACGGTATTTCCTCTTCTTCCATGCAGATATTTTTTTCCCTTACTCTTGTATTTCCTCTTTTCTCCTACATTTGGTACTGTCTCCTGTGCATCGCCTTCACCATTTCCTTATCCATTTCCTCAACCATTTCCTTGGTATTATTCTTCATTTTCAGGGTGCTTTGTCTTTGTTTCATTTGTAGGAACCTTCCTGTCTGGGTCTCAATATTGCATAATCAATTGGATGTCTTCCTCTATGATTTTATACTTTGTCTGGACCCATTCCTATCTCTATTCTTTCTTTTCTTATATATAGATGTGATGACGGTCTTCCTAGAATTGCACAATTGGTGTGTTGTTGGCTTTATTATCTTTATAATCTTATTCTATTGGTCTAGGGGATTCTTTATGGTTATTCTGATCCTATATTACCATCCTAGATTGAACCTGGTTCATATTTTATAAGCTTCCCAACAAAATCCCTTAAACTATCGACCCTCCTGGAAAACTAGAAGGAAACACAATGCACAGATTGCACTGCACAGTCTCACCCAAGATAGCTTTATGGATGGCTACAATACTCAAGTGTTTGCAACCAGGGAATGAGAGGGGATCTGTGGTTTTGTTCTGTAATATTCATTTATTCAGTCTACTATCTAGTTATAAAAATTATTCTATGCATGCATGTGGAATACCAAATCTACTTAGTTACATCATTCATTGAAAGTTCATCAATTACTCAGACATAAAGATGCATATATTCATTCACATAACACAGTGTTACCGTGGTTCACCCCCTCTTGGGCTATGTCCATAAAGATCTGGTTCTCATCTTCTTATTATGGTTCATAAATATTTCACGTTTCACGTGTTTACATTCTAGGATCTCACTCTTCTCAACAGGCTCCCCGATCCCTGAGAGGCTGACTAGATCACACCAGGATCCTCAACCTGCGATCTAACCCTCGGGATAGAGTTTATCCTTACTTCATTAGCTCACTAGATCAATGATTCGTATAGTTCTTACAATAATCTTCCTCTCATTTTCCATCTATATCCTTGTGTCTCTCTCTATCCATCTATTCTCTCTTTTGTCTCTTTCCCCTTCTATCTCTTCTCTCTTCTGTCTCTTATCTCCTCTGTCTCTTCTCTCTTCCTCTATTCTCTATTATGTATCTTCTCCCTCTTTTCTATCATAAGTAATACTTATTTATACCCCTAGCTCACTAGCCATTACAATACATTACATAAACCCTAACCTTAACGTTGTTAGGTCTTCCTTGCATGCACACCTCACCTACTTCTCTTACACGTGCAGATTTTCCTTCCAGCTGTCCTTTCCTCCTTGCATGCTTTTTCCTCAAAAAATATACCTTCTTCCTCTAGGCCTGCATCCAATAGGCCCCCAACACTAACATGTGGCTTGACCTGAGTCACCTAAAATTTGCACACTTATTCAATGTCTCTTGTGAGATCCTGGAACTTCTCTGTGAGTTCCTTTGCTTGAGTTTGAGCCTGCACAATATTCTCCCTAAGTACATCCAATACTTGTACTATAATCTCATCGCTGATCATTTCCACACACTCTACCTGAGTTTGTTCCATGTTCTTCTTTGCTTCTTCTTCTTGTGCAATCACCTCTATTTCCCGTTCCTGGAGCGGTTCCATTTGATCTTGGCGTTCCTTCTTTTGTGTCTGTGTGACTATGAGTTTTGCCTGCAACTTATTTATATCTTGTGCTCCTTTGAGTGCTCAATCATCATCATCCTCTTCTGCCTCTGCTTGAGGTCATGGATAGTTTCACTTATCATTTCTTCTTCCTGGTCCCATTGTTGAACCTATTGATCCTCTTCCAAATGCATCCAAAGTTGTGTTGCTTTCTCGAACAAGTCGGCTATTTCTCAAACTTGTTTCTCCATATCCTCTATCTGCGTTGTTTTTTCCTTCTTCCTCTTCTCCTTCATCTTTGGTGGAGTGGTAGGTATGAGCTGTCCATGGAGGTGATCGATCTCCTGCATGTATTAATCGATTGTATGCACAATCTAATTGATCTTCTGCATCGTTGTGAGCTCTACTGTCTACGAGCTCTTTGGAATTTTCTCATAGGTTATGGTCAATCCCTACTCCATCCTATCTGTGCGGTATTTCTCATATTTAGTATCGAAATTAGCCTATTCAAGCACCAATTCCAGTGCTTCTCGGCTGTCCTTCGTCTATTGCAATTTGGTTGCACCTGTGCTTGCACGCGACTATACTTCTTGTGCGACACTAACTTGCAATTTGCACAATGCCTTGGTTGGTATATGTATCATCACCAACTAGATATGGGCCAAATATTTGAATTGTGTCTACTTGACAATTTCATCCATGCACAACATGCTGGGTGTAATGTGAAATTTCGAGCTCGGCTCTACTGTTTTCTGGATCCTATCATGCTCACTCAATCTAGCCTCAGTTCTTGTCTATGATGTTGTTGGGGTTGGTTCTATGCCTCTGTTAGCCCTCTGTGTTTTTTTTTTTTTTAAAAGTGCTAGGAGGTAGCCCTCTGTGTTTTTTTTTTTTTTAAAAGTGCTAGGAGGTCAACTGTCCCTATACATCTTCAATTGAGTCCCATTGATCATCCCTCTATGCTCTGTTCCTCCTAAATCCTTCAACTATACAACTCCCCCACTTGTAACAGTATTTACTTCGTATGGTCCTAGCCAATGCATTTTGAGTTTTCTGGGGTGCTGTAGGGATTTATTGTCATACAACAAAACTAAGTCTCCTTCCTTGAACTCTTTTCTCTTGACATGTCTGTCATGCTAGGTTTTGTCCCTTGCTTTTTGTATTTCATGGTGAAACCCTGCTAGAATCTTGTCTTCCTCCAAGATCATCAACTGATTTATCCTTTCCTATATTGCACCTTACTCTGTCATGTTTGTAATCACTGCTACACATACACTAGGTACCAAAAATTCTAATGGCACCACTTCTTCTTGTCCATACACCAAATTCTAATGGCACCACTTCTTCTTGTCCATACACCAATATGAATGGTGTCTATCCTGTCAACCTTTTGCATGTGGTTCTGTATGCCCACAGTACTGCTGGTATCTTCAAGTCCCAATCATCCCTATTAACGTTGTAGATCTTTGTCAGTGCATTCTCAAGGATCTTGTTAAAGGCTTCCACTATTCCATTTTCTTGAGGATGATATGGTGTGCTCTTTTGATGATAAACTTCAAAATCCTCAGTCATAGCCCTAATAGTGTTGTTAATGAAGTGAGTGCCCTGGTCACTCATCAAAATCATTGGGCATCCAAATATAGTAATCATTTTCTCAAACAAGATGTGTGTTGTTGTCTCTGCGCTACAATATTTTACTAGTGTTGCTTCTGACCATCTTGTTAGGTATTCTATCGCAGTGATAATGTACCTGGCTCCTGACCTTTTTGTTCGTGGGTTAATTGGTCCCACAAAATCTATTTACCATTTGTTGAATACTTGCAAGCTTGTTTTTGGTCTCAGGGGAATCTCATCCCTTCTATTTGGTTTGCCAACCCTTTGACATACATTGCATTTCTGAAAATAATCCTTTGAGTCTCTGTGAATGGTCGACCACTATGATCCTGTGTGCAATAACTTCTACGCGGTATCTTTACCTACATAGTGTCCTTCAATTCCCTCATGGGCTTCTACTAAGATCCTAGGTATTTCATGTTTGACCACACATCTTATCAAGATGTTATCTGCACCCATTTTATATAACTGTCCTACAATCAATTAATAGTCTACAACCCTGAATACTAGATTTTTCTTTTGTGCGGTGTTGAATTCCTGTGGCACAATCCATGTACTCAAGTACTAGATGATGTCTGCTAGGTATTCATTAGATATATGAACTGAAAATAAATGCGCGTCGGGAAATTTGTCCTCTAGATTCGTAGGTTCCTCCCCATTAGTGATCCTCAATAGATGATCAGGTCCTGCATTCAACTTTCCTGGTTTGACTATCACTTCAAAGTCAAATTCCTGGAACAACAACTTTCCTGGTTTGACTATCACTTCAAAGTCAAATTCCTGGAACAACAATAACTATCTATAGATTATCCCCCCAACACTCTCTTATTGACGAGATATTTGAGAACTGAATGGTATATGAACATATTGAAATGTTTTACCAGTGAGTAATGTTTAAATCTCTAAAGTGCATACACCATAGCTAAACCTTCTCTCTGTGGTATTGTAGTTTTGCTCATATTCTGACAGTTGTCTACTAGAAAATGAAATTGGATGGTCCAATTCTCCTCCTCCTGGATGTGCCATAATAGCTCCAAGTGTTATGGCCGATGCATATACATGTACATGTAATTTCTTTTCCCAATCCAAGAATAATATTATTGGTGTAGTTACCATCTTCTCTTTCAGGGTGTCCAATCTGCGCTGACAATCCTCATTCCACTGAAACTTTGTGTCTTTCCTTAGAAATTTCTCCATTGGCGAAGTGATCTGCGCGTACCCATTTATAAATTTCCTATAGTATCCTGTGTGTCCCAATGTCACTCTTAATTGGCGGACAAATTTTGGTGGTGGGAGGTTAACAATTACTGCAATCTTGGCAGGATGTACTAGCAAGCTTTGCTTGCATACTATATGGCCCAATAGTATCCAAAAAGGTGTTCTGAAGATGGACTTCTTGATTTTTAATGATATATGACACTTGTTTCATATTTTCAACATTAGCCACAAGACCTCTACATGGTCATTCAAGAGACTATAGACTGTCCAATCATCCATATATACCTCTAGAAACTAGTGGATAAATTCTTTGAATGTAGCTATGACTACTCTAGAAAATATTGCTAGTGCATTCCTTAGTCCAAAAGACATGACCGTGTACTTGTAGGATCCCCATTATGTTGAAAAATTGGTCTTGTATATATCATCTGGAGCTATCTTGATCTCATGGTAGCCTGGAAATCCGTCGGTGAATGAATAGGCTTCATGTCCTCCTACGTTTTCCAACACCTCATCTGTGAAAGGGGTAGGGAACGAGTCATGTAGGCACACATCATTCAATTTCCTTAGGTTGACACATATCCTTATACCTCCCTTATTTTTGTCCTAAACTACCATAGGGATTACCCATTCCGATTCTTCTACAGGTTCTACGATTCCAACCTCCAACATTCTATCGATATCAGCTTTAAATTTTTTCTTATAGATCGGATTTAGTCTATATGGTCTCTCTCTAATCAGTCTTGCCTCGGCTTTGAGTGATATATTCCTTTTTACTAGCTCTCCTGCTATGCCTTTCATTTCTATGAACGTCATTGGGAACAAGTGACTATACTCACATAGTAACTCTATTATTCTTTCCATTTTTTCCTCGTCCCAGTAGTCTCCAATGCTGGCCATTTTGGGATTCTCCACTGTCCCAATGTTGACTTTATTTACCTTGATCGGTGCAATGATTACTTGTGTTTCCATAGGTGGACCTTCCACTTCTCTTTCACCTTCAACTTCCTAAATCTAAATATTGCCCGGGTCATCTTCATCTGGTGCTTCTTCCTGCACATGGTAGCATGACATTAGTTATTTCACTGTATGTTTATTTTGTTGTCATTCTTCTATTATGAGCTCAAATTCTGGTTCTTTAATGAATATCAATCCTCTTATTTGTTTAAGTGTTGATTCTGTGTTGGGGTTCTCATGCTCGAATGAGAAAGTGACTATAATTGTTTGTTTTAGGACTGTCCAGTTTGCATTTCCTTTGCGCAATTCCTGGTCTGTATACCACTTTGTTGGGATCCCTTCTAACATGTGAGAAAAATAATGAGTCCATTCCTCTAGTTGTGTCATCCTCCATAGCATTCTGCACTTCTCCAAGTGTTCTTCCAATGTCCCATGTCCATCATATTTCTACAGTTGGTTGCTTCCCTGTTTTGCACTAAACCTGATGTGTAGTAACCGCTTACATTGGTACCAGTCCTTGACTGTTTCTTTGTGTGCACCCCACCATCTTGCATGTGCTTCCTTAAGTGATATATCCAATTCTAAGAGCCTTTGATTCCCTAACACTTCATCTTCATACCATGTTAATAATTCTTCTAATCCATTCACCCCATGGAAGTTGGGAGGTTCCCTTATCTCTATACCAACCCATCTCACTGTGCGGTCTATTATTGCACATCTTCTTATGGAGAATTTGTGTAACGTCTTTTGCCAGTTTTCTAAGATTGTATATGAGTCTAGTGCACATGAGGTGATGCTTCTCCAACTGATTACTCCATCTGCATTCAGGTTCACATAATGTTCTTCTCGCATGGTTGTTCTGTAAAACTGATTGATTTCCTCCAAGTATAAGCACATCAATTCTATGAACCTTTCCCCTTCTGATGGGTCCAATGGTGCAATGACTCTATATTCTCCTGAATTAAATGTCATATTGCTCATCTTCAAGTTAATTATGGTCTTTTTGTCAAAATCCCAATCTAAGACAAGCAATGTTGGATAAGGTGTTGTGTCATCCACTATCTCCATTACTTGGAAGTCAACTTTAGTGCACACTCCATCCAGACCTAATGTTACCCCTTTTAGTCTCCCAATCGGTAGAACTCTGTGTTGATTCACCAGTTTCAGCTAAACAAGTGAATATCCTAATGTGGGATCTCCCATACATTGCCATGTTTTCTTGGGTATCACATTGACTTCTAATCCTAAATACAATATGATATTTCCCATGTTGAAATCTCCAATGTTGGTGTTCTATCTGAATTCTCTACTTGTTCTCCTCCTTGTATGTAGGTGGTTGACTTCTCTCTATTCTAGCTTTCCTTGTACCTCTGTGCTACATCATTCTAGCATATTTTTTAATATTTTAACAGATGATGGATCATTTAGTATTTTCACGCATGATTGCAGAAAACCTTTAATCATACTTATTTGTCCCAAGGGTTGTGTTTCTTTGGTGTGATCCAACGATGGATGCATCTCGTACTATGTTACTTCCTTATTATATTGTGCAGTTGATTTTGATGCAATGTATGGCTTCAGGAATTTGTGTCTGGCCTATTTGAATGTCTCCTTTTCATTCTATGCATCAAACTGCTTTCTTGCCTTGACATTATTCTTCACCCATTGTTGTTGTGCTAGATCTCATCCTACTACGTCATTTCCTGTATTATATCCTCCTCGCATGACTATGTTGATGTTTCTTCTGTCATCCCTTGCTTCCGCTGAAATCCACTGAAAATTCTGATTGTTCTGATTCCTATTTTCCTGTATCTTGCCCAATAGTGTAGGAAATTCTTCCATTTCAAGATCCGATGCGCGACAATACATACACGTCGCAGGTGAAAGTGGACATTCCCTTGGATAATGTCCTTGTTGTTGACAGTTGTGGCATACCACTAGTCCTCTACCCCTTCCAAAACCTCCTCTTTCTCTTCCTCCACCTCTATAGCTAGTTTGATCCCCTTGCAACCCATTATATTGAGGCATGTGGTTATACTACGTGGTATTATATCATGGTTTCATGGTATTGTACTACAGCTGCGCAGTGTTATATTATTTTCACATTGTTATAATGCGGCTGCGTAATGTTGTACAAAGATGGTACTTGGTTAAACTGTGGTGCAGCTTTCCTGGTCATCATTTCTTCCTGCACCTTGTATGCATATGATGTTCTTTCCCTCATCAAATCCATGGTCTTTCAATCTTTGTCATCATGGCCTACCGAATTACAAAAGTTTCAATATGAGATCTTTGGTACTGTCTGGTACTTTTGTATCATTGGGCAGTGATATGGATCATGTCTTAGTTTCTTACATATTTCACACCTTAATCCTCCTTTTGGAAATGGGTTTGGCATCCTTGCTACCATGTACTACGTGAATGTTGGACATTTGTTCTTATGGTGTCCTTTTGTCCTACATGTGCTACACCAAACAACTTCTCTTTTGTCCTTACTTTTGTTATGGTTTAGATGGAATGTTAAGTTCTTCAGATCCTCCTTCAACTCCTCTATGGCTGGATATGTCTTCTAATATTGGTTCTCTTCTAGTTGTAGAGCTGCCTATAGAACCTCTTCCTATGTATGAAAATTTTGTTGTCACAATAGATATTTCAAGTGTGGTAATAGTGAATTGATGAATAGGTGCCTATGCTGCATATCTGTCATGACATATTTCAACTTTCCCTTCAATCATTTGAATATATGGTCAATATCCCATACATACTCTCTTGGTTTCTGTCTAATATCGATCATCTCATTCATGTATTGATCCTCTGACCTCGGCTTCTAGAACTCATTTATCAAGAGCTTCTTGATATATCCAATCGTTTTGGTTGTCCCTAGTGAACTCTTTGCATCTAAACTCATGTATCAATCCATTGAATGATATCTTAGTGTGATAGATAATTGTGCAATTTTAGTGCCCTTGTCTATGATCTGTTTCGCTTCCCATATCTTTTCATAGATAAACAGGTTCTTCTCCAGGTCCTCTAACGCTTCTCCCTTAAATTTTGGTAACCTGATGGTGGGATCATGTCCTGTTATCCTGAGTGATGAACTACTACCTCTGCGCAGTGTAGATACTTGGCTAATTCTTCCTAAAAAAAATCCTCCAATTGTTGTTCCCTGTGTAGATGTACTTCCTTCTTTTTTCCTTCTCCCGAAATTTGGTTGTCTAAATGGTGGTGTTCCTCTTGGTGTATTAGTCGCACATGGGTTCATGGGTTCCACACTGACACTGAAATGGATAGGATTGATGCCTTCTATTCCAAGTCTTGGACCTCTCATATTCCTCTAATATGTCGCACACAGGATTTACTCAATCTTCTCCATGGCTCGAAGATCCTCTACTTCCTCTCCATCACCTTCCAAGACTTCCCTCCTAGATACGACTCTCTTCTTGGTGTTCAACTTATATTGGTAGGGTACTCCACTGCACATCTTTCTATCTGTTTCCATGATCCGCTTGATCTAGTATTCATCCATCATAATTGGGTCCAAGTATTCCTCCTTCTTTCCTTTATCCATTTCTCCTTCTCCTTTCAGTGCTTCCCCCCTTCCCCCATGCACGAAGGGAAGTTTAGTTGTCTGACTCCATTGTCATTACACCTTTGTTATATAATAGTATCTTAATGGAAGTATATAACGATATAATTTACCTACCACGAGGACCTTTCAAGAACTATTTTTCAACCATGCTTTAAGACTTCGCTGTATCTATTGCAAACTCTGTGATAAATATGACAAAAATGTCGTCTAACCATAAATCTACTGTGCGCGTAAACGTATTGTCAACTTGTTGTAACTGTGTGATCTCTTCGGGATTCCACTCTAGTTATTTGATCCGATTTGTAGGATGGTTGTATTTCAATATTTTTATCCACTCATGCAATATGTCTGGGAAATCATAGAAAAATACTTAATGCAAGTCGGTGAATACGTACTTGACCATATATTTTCACAATGTCAACCTCGAGTTTTTGTTGTCTTTCTGTGTAAAATCCATCTCCTTTGTCTTCAAACAACTCTCTATATATGCCTTCATGGGATTCCATGGTCTCAACATTCCCTTTTATATTCTCATTCTCTCACCATTTTTTCATCTGATCCATCATTATTCTAGTGCCTCTTCAATAGATCTCCTATGCTCAATTCCATTTTCTTCCAACCAACTGGCAAAAAAAACATTTGTTGGCTTTATTCTCTTTCTACTCTTCTTCTATTGGTCTATGGGATTCTTTATGGTTATTATGATCATATCTTACCATCCTATATTGACCCTGGTTCAGATTTGATAAGATTCCCAACAAAATACCTTAAACTATTGGCCCTCCTGAAAAACTAGAAGGCATTGCAACAAACAGAGTGTACGCACAATCTCATCCAAGATAGATTTATGGGTGGCTTCAATACTCATGTTTTTACAACTAGGGAATGAGCGGGGATCTACGGTTGTGTTCTGTAATATTCATTTATTCAGTCTACTATCTAGTTATAACACTCATTCTAAGAATGCATGTGGAATACCAAATCTACTTAGTTACATCATTCATCGAACGTTCATCAATTACTCAGATATAAAGACACATACATTCATTCACATAACACAATTTTTTCATGGTTCACCCCCTCTTGGGCTACGCCCACAAAGATCTGGATCTCAGCTTCTTATTATGGTTCATAAATATATCACGCCACTCGTGTTT
Organism: Picea abies; assembly: GCA_900067695.1. NCBI lineage: Eukaryota > Viridiplantae > Streptophyta > Pinopsida > Pinales > Pinaceae > Picea > Picea abies. The sequence goes on along the minus strand of CBVK0100228683.1, from coordinate 13,431 downwards.
ATGTTCTTGGATCTCACTTCTCTCAACAAGCTCCCTGATCCCTGTGAGGCTAACTAGATCACACCAGGATGCTCAGCCTGTGATCTAACCCTCAGGATCGAGTTTCTCCTTAATTCCTTAGCTCACTAGCTTAACGATTCATACAGTTCTTACAATACTCTTCCTCTCATTTTCCATATATATCCATGTGTCTCTCTCTATCCCTCTATTCTATCTTCTGTCTCTTCTCCCTTCTGTCTCTTCTTTCTTCTATCTCTTCTCTCCTCTGTGTCTTCTCTCTTTTGTCTCTTCTCCCTCTTGTCTATCCTAATTAATACTTATTTATACCCCTGGCTCACCAACCATTACAATACATTACAAAAACCCTAACCCTAGAGTTGTTAGGTATTCCTTTCATGTGCGCCTTGCCTACTTCTCTTACACATGTTGATTTTCTTTCCAGCTGTTCTTTCCTCCTTGCATGATTTTTCCTCCAAAAATATCCTTTCTTCATGACTAGGCATGCATCCAACATGTGTAAACCTCTTCAAGATGTGGTGAAATTCCCAGTGTACTCTGAATACACGTCCTAATCCTTTCATTGTATAGAGAGAACTCAATGTTGGTGTCTATTTGTCTTCTCTTGTTTGTTGTGTACCATAATTTTTTATACTTGGTAGCCAAGAAGGTCTTACCTCTTAGACCTAGAAAATGCACATCTTCTGGTTCATTCCACGACGTGAACACAATCATAATTAACAACCATGAATATTGAAATTCCATGCCTCTATATCGTGCTTCAACATAATCAATGAGGAACAGGTTAAGTAAAAATGGTTCCCAACTCATCAATACTTATTCTACACACTTTTTAGTTTCAACTATCACACCTATAGGCACTTGGTCATTCCTGTACTTTTCGAGAAACTTGCATGCCAATCCTTGCATCACAATTATTATTGTTGGGTCATAGATACTTGGTACATCCAACCCATGCACACCTCTAAATGTGTGAAATTTCTCCCTCATGGAAAATAGCATGGTTGGATGTTTCCCCTATGTCTGTAAGCTTGTGATTTAGGCAATGAGATCTGTGTCTATATATATTGGCATGTCCATCCATAAGTAACCACCATGCACACATGTTAGAAACATATTGACACATGCATTCACCTATTGGCTCTTGCCAAAGTGTGGATTGTCAAAAAAAATTAGCATGCTAGCTTGTTCCAACCCTCTGGCCCATACATTTGGCATATGTATAGCTTGGTTCATCACTAGATATATTCTCAGTTCCAAGTATTATCCCAACACATGTTCAAGGAAATTCTCTATGTATGTGATATCATGGACTACATATTTAAGCTGTGGCACCTTACCTAACATATTCTCATCAATGATGATGCTGTATAAGATGTCGAGCATCACTAATGGATACCTAACATCCTTCTTCAACATTACTAGTTCTGCATCATCCTTCCTCAGTGAAATGTAATCCCTAGTGAACCTTGGCTCTAATGATGATGTTCTTAGAATCTCCTCAACCTATGGTGTTGTTTTTTTTGTTCTCATTTGGGCTTATTTTGGCACAGACACTGCTTCCTTTAGTGGTTCCATCTTTGTAATTCAGTTACTAGAGAAAATTGCTTTGGCTATGTGGTTTTTCTCGAGCTCTACAACATGGCTCTCAGTTCTCTCTTACTCACATGAAACTCTAAATAACAATAACCAATGTTTGTCGACCCTTCACAACTTTTTATCCCCTTCGTAAGTTGTCCCTTAACCTTCCCACCTGTATTAAATTTCTAATCCCTTAGTACTATTCATTCAATACTTGCTTTAAATATGCATTAATTCCAAATCCTTCACTAGATTTTTGCATTGATTTTCCAGTCTGTCATGGTATCAATCAACTTTTTCCATTTATAAAGATGTGTCTCCGTGTTGTGTTATCATTATGAATTTTGAACCATAATTTCCGCTATTTAATGCCATTTAATGGTCTTTATTTGTCCTCATCTACACAAATTGTATGACTCGCCCATTTGTTTACTGCAAAAGTTCTTCTTCTACATGTAATTTACTTGCTTGGCGCAATTGTTTCCATCTGCATGACACTCTCTTCTTATGCGTACTTACTCTTGATGAAAATTACTTACTTTTTGTTGTTTTTCCTCTATTTTTCTTTTAGATTTTCCTCATATAATACACTACTATAGTATATAATTTCTTACGTAGGTTAGAATAGCACACATATGGTCGACCGTCCCTATAGTGTTTCAACTGACTCCCTATCATCATTCCTCCCAGGACTTCACCATTCAACATTTCTAGCTACACAAGATCTGCTTCTGTCACATACTTGATCAGATATGGACCTAACCAATGCATCCTAAACTTCCCGAGTTGTTGCATGAACTTGTTTTCATAGAGAAACAATAAGTATCCCACTTGAAACCTTTTATGTTTAATATTCTTATCATGCCATACTTTTTCTCTTTTCTTCTGGACTTGTTGATGGAAGCCTATGACAAATTGATCTTCCTCGAGCTTTAACAACTGTCATAATCTTTCCTCTATTGTGCCAGATTCCAAAATCTCTGTAATGGATGCAACACATAGGATTGACACAATGAATTCCAATGTTATTACTTCTTCTTTCCCATATACCAACCTAAAAGGTGTATGCCCTATCAAGTTTTTAGTTGTAGTCCTATATTCCCATAATACTGCAGGGATCCTTAAGTCCTAATGATCTCTCTCTACCTTGCAAATCTTGTTCTGAGTATTCTCTAAATTTTTTTTGAAGTCTTCTATTGTCCCATTTTCTCGAGGGTGATACAACATGCTCTTCTGATGGTGAATTTGAAACTTCTCGGTTAATGCTACAATCGTCTTATTCAAGAAGTTTGTCCCTTGATCACTCAGTAAAATGTGCAGGCACCCAAATCTTGTCACTACATTATCAAACACAAATCACACAATAGTTTTCTCATTGCAGTATGTGGCCGGTGTTTCTTTAGACCATCTGGTCAAATACTCTGTCACAGTGATTATATACCTAGATCCCGATCTCTTGGATGATGGATTGATTAGTCCAAAAAATTCTATTTACCATTTTTCAAAAGTATGTAGTGTAACCTATGAATGCAAATTCATATCATCCATTCTGGATGGCTTTCCAACCCTTTGACAAACATCACATTCCTAGTAGTATTCCTTAATATCCTTGTGAAGTGTGGGACACTAGATCCCTGTGAAAAAAATCTTTTGCATAGTTTCTTTACCTATGTAGTGTCCACCTGCAATACCTTTGTGCAGTTCTGATGGTATCATTGTCCTTTCATGCTCTAACACACATCATCTTAATATCCCATCTACACCTAAATTCTATAAGTTCCCTACAATTAGATAATAGTCCATTGCCTTAACCACTAACTATTTATTTTGTGCAACTGTCATGTATGATGGAGTTGGTCCTGTACTTAAGAGTTGCACAATGTCTATGAAGTAGTTGTCCACCATTCAAACTACAAATAAATGTGCATTTGATAAACTATCATCTAGTTTCCCTACATCCTTTCCCGATAGAATGCACGATAAGTGATATAGCCTTGCATTCAATTTACCTGACTTGACGATGAATTCAAAGTTGTACTCTTGGAACAATAGAAACCATCTCCAAATTATCCCCCCCAACACTGGATTGTTCACTAATTATCTTAGTGTGAAATGGTTTGTATACATATTGAAATGAGAACCCAACAAATAATGTCTAAACTTCTACAACACATATATCATTTCCAACCCTTCTCATTTTGTTGTAGTGTAGTTCTTTTTTTTGTTGACAACTTCCTACTTGAAAATGCAATTGGATGGTATAAATTTCCTTCTTCTGGATAGGATAATACTGCACCCAAAGCTATATATGATACATCCACATGAACATGAAATTCCTTCTTCCAATATGGGAATATCAAAATTGGTGGTCACTAACTTCTGCTTTAATGTGTCCAAACCTTTTTGTCAGTCCTCATTCCATTGTAATTTAGCTTATTTCTTCAACAAATTCTCCATGGGTGTTGTAATTTGTGCATATCCCTTAATGAAATTCCTATAGTATCATGTATGTCCCAGGGTTTCTCTTAACTGTCTTACTTATGTAGGTGGTTGTAAGTCCAAAATAACTATAAATATTGGAAGGATTCACTAATAAGCCTTTCTTACATACCACATGGCCCAACAAAATTCCAAAGGGCACACAAAATATACATTTCTTCAAGTTCAATGAAATATGACATAGTCTACACCTATCCAACATTAATCTTAGTACTTCTATGTGATTCTTCAAGAGACTAAACACATTCCAATCATCTAAATAAACTTCAAGGAACTTATGAATAAATTCTTTAAACACTATGATCACTACTCTTGAGAAAATTGTAGGTGTATTCTTCAACCCAAAAGGAATCACTGTGTACTCATAGCTTCCCCAATATGTTTCAAAAGTAGTCTTATATCTGTCTTCATGTGAAATCTTTATCTAGTGATATCCTGAGAATACATATGTGAAAGAGTAGGACTCTTTCCCCCTACATTCTCCAGTACTTCATCTATTAGAGGTGTCATAAATGGATCATGCAAACATGCATCATTTAGTTTTCGTAGGTCTACACAAATTCTAATTCCTCCTATTTTCTTATCTTATACTACCATTGGACTTATTCATTCTGATTCCACCACTGGTTCAATAATTATTTCTTCTAAAATTCTAACTATATCTACCTTTACCTTCTCTTTATACTTCAGATTCAGTCTATAGGGTCTATGTATTAGTGTCTTAGCACCTGGTTTCAAAGGGATCTTCATTTTTCCTAACTCGCCAACTATCCCTTTCATCTCTGTAAACATGGTTGGGAATAGATCCTGATACTTGCACTGTAAGTATTCAAGGTTTTCCACAGTTTCATCGATCCAATAGTCTCTTATCTGCACAAATTTTGGATTCTATTTTGTCCCAATATTTACCTTACATGTCCTTAGTGGATGTTCATATGCAACATATTCAAGCTCTAGAGCTTCCACTGCACATTCCCCCTCAGTTTCAAGTACTTGTATCTTTCTTGGATCTTCCTCATCCTAATATTATTTAGCGACATTATAACATTCCATTAGTTCATGAACTATCATAGAAGTTTTATGCACACTACACACAGGTACTACATCCATCAACCCTTCTTCTGAAAAAATATTGTTTCTAATGGCTTGTGAGGCTACATCTATTAATGGAGATTCCTCTTCAAAAGTAAATGTTACCTTAAACCTTTAAGTTATATCATCCCAATCCATAGTTTCTTTATGCATTTCTAGTTCCAAGTACCAGTTCTTTGTGATTGTATCCAATGTATGTATTAACTTATGCATCCATTCCTTCTTCAGTATTGAACTCCATATTTTCTACACTATATAATATGATCTGCTGGGTCACTTAATCCTATATATTTTTGTGCAATATACTCAACCTTGGTACCAAATCTAACTTTTGTCAATATTATACACTCCTACCGGTCTTCTATTCCTTGTTTATGTGCATCCCACCATCTAGCTAGAGTGGATTTCAAGAAATCATATAATTCCAACAATATTTGTTGTTCCAGTATCTGCAACTCGATCACTTTTATAAAAGAAATTTTATTAGTCAAACCATCATACTTGGGTGGGTCACATAATTTCGTTCCAATCTAGTACAATGATCAAGTAATACGAGCACATCATCTGGTTGATACATCATGCATCCTTTGATCCCAATATTTCGGTCCTTCTTCTAAATTTGACACACATGAGCTAATTCTTATCCAAATAAGGGTTCCATCTGCAGTCACATTAATGTAGTCATCCATTCATGAAGTCATATTAAAAAGGTTATCAATTCCATTCCCTTTGGATGGTTTGGTATACTTATTTCCTTCTGTTAGATTCAATGATGCAGTAACCTTCGATTCCCCTACTTTAAAGACAATTTCCATTTTCTTAACATTAATAATTACCTGATTGTCAAAGGCCCATTCAAGCCCCACTAGAATTGGATATGGTTGACTATTATCCACAATCTCAATGACTTCGAAATATGCTACACTGCACACTCCATATATATTCATAGGTACCCTTAAAAACTAACCAATTAGTACTATTTTGTGTTGGTTCACCAATATTAACTGGATGAGAGACCAAATCAACTTCATCTTCCCCATTATTTCCCATGTTTTCTTTGACAAAACATTTACATTAGAAACCAAGTCTAAAATTACTTGGTCCATGTCATAATCTTGAATCTACGCACTTAATCTTAACTTGTTGCTCGTACTTTTTTTATGAAATACCTTATTCTCTACCCTCTATGTCATAGGAATTTCCCTTTCTTGTGCACAATTATCAATCATGATGTGAAATGCATTCAATGCAGTTTCATATTTCATCAGTGCTAAATAACTTCTCAGAAATTCTTTCGAAGGAATTTCCTTTTCAAGGGGCCTTTCCGGGGTAGTACGATCATAGATCAAAGGCATGTCAACCACAGGGGTTAGATATGATGTTAATTCTATCCAATGTGGTCCTAGTATCTTCTTCCTTGTCTGCTAATATGCCTCTTTTTCTTGCTATGGGTCAAATGTTGGCATAGGTCCTGTTGATTTCCTCACCCATTTCTCACTATGCCTCCCTCCATTTATCGTGTCATCTCCTGTCTTATCTCCTCCATGCATGGCAACTAATATTTTGGGTCCTTCGTCATGTATATCTTTTGATATCTTTTGTACATTCAGATTCAGGTTTTGGTTTTGATTCCCTCTTTCCTGCCACTTCGTAAGTAATTGAGGATAGTCTTGTGTAGCATGATCCAATGATTTACAATATGTGAAGGTTGTATAAGGATTTGGGTAGTCATGCACTGAGTTTCCTTATTGATTACAATTGTAGAAGATTATTGGGCCTCTACCTCCTTTTCCAAAACTTCTTGTATCTCAACCTCTTTCAAACCCTTCTCAGCCTCCTGGATTAAAGCCTCTCTGATTATTATACTGTGGAACACCTCCTTCTGTCACAACATTTTCCTCCTAAATTCTATACATATATGAAGTGTTCTCTCTCATCAGATTGAATGCATGAAAATCCTTCTCTTCATGCCCTACTAACTTGAAAAAGTTACAAAATAAATTCCTTGGCGTACTTTGGTATTTCAAAAACAAAGGACAATCATGCATATGATGTTCCCATTTCTTTCATTTTTCACAGTACCCTCCTCCAGGTAATAGTTTTGATGCTTTGGTCTCAAAATACTACACAAAATCTAGGAATTCATCCTTATGGCGGCCTTTAGTCCTACACATGGTACACCAAACTTGTTCTTGTTTCTACTTTCTTTTCGTCAATTCTGCCAATTGAATTTTCAAAGAAGATAGTTGTGTCTGGAATTGAGCCATCCCCCCACTATATCCTATAGGAGATTCTTCAAAACTTATCATAATATCCAAAGCTTCAGGTTGTGACACAACCTTCTATTGTATCAATGGACAATAAATGTGTGGAAATAGTCCTGCAATAAACCATTCTTTGTGTTTTTTATCATGAATTTGAAATGTTAACCTACCTATAAAATCCTTAAATATTTAATCATAGTCCCACTGACTTAGTCTGCACTTGTTTGATTTCCTTCAATTCTATGATGTACTGTGACTCAGACTTCAACTTCTTGAACTCTTTCAATATTTCTTGTGAATTTCTGCCAATTTCCTTACTTGACCTACAGGTGTAGTACTCTGGAGTTTCATGTACTGTTGTCGGGGCTAGTTGACTCTGTTGACTAGGCCCGTTATTTGACTAAGAAATATTCAATCGATTGACGTAGTCATAAATGTAAGCCAGTCGAAGTATCTGTTAACCGACTGACCCAAGTAGATAAGTAGTTAGAACTTCCTGGTAACTAGACATATAGGAGTATAAATAGACAAGCACATAAAGACTTTGATAGCTATGTGGGAGATATTATATACATTGTAATGTATTCCTATATCATTTCATAAACATAAATATTTGGGCTCTCACTACTTATGTATGTCTTTGTCTATATATATATATATATATATATATATATATATATATATATATATATATATGCATGTATCTTCACTGTTGCTTATGTAAGGACTATTGGTAACTCTCCCTACTTTCCCCTAGATTACAACATTTGTTCCATTGCTGGTAGTTCTAAACCTGGGCATGTAGAAGTATACATAGATGTTAACCATACAAGACATACATGAATGGTGGGAGCGCAAGACTAAAGAATTACATTAAAATTACACCAGAAGAAATAATATCTCACTCGCAGAAGAAAGAGAAAGATTCTTCTTAGAAACCCACAAACTACTTTTAGAAGCCATCCTTGAAGTGCTATTTTAGTACATCAACAAGTTGGGTAATGCATAATTTGACAGTTGACGAGAAAATAGGCCTCAGTATTATGAACAGAGGATGAAAAAATTTGCATGACTAGTTCGAGAGAGTTGTCGGAGACTATATCTTAGAGCAAGCCATCGAAGATTGAACATCTCTTGATAGAATAAAATAAAAATTTTACACCGACTTGGACGAAGGATTCTTGTGTATTGTTCCGACACTGCTTCATAAATTCCTCCTCGACAAGGGCATCAGTGACATTATTGAATACTGACCTCGACTAGGCACACCATTACCAAATAGTAACTATCAAGAGAGGGATGAAGAGTGGGAAGGATTTCTTGATGCAAAATTCAAGGACATAAGACAAGCTTGGGCTTATTTTATGAAGAAGTGAACATGTTCAACAATACCAACTTAGAGTAAGTCAGGGTGGCGATGGGGGGTTGGTCAAATTTGTGGGATTCCAAAAAGAAATCATACCAGAATTTTTGATTACTAAAGTATAAATGTCGTTAAGAGGAAATCAAGCACACAATCAATCCACTGACATCCAGATATTAGAGCGGGATAAAAGGAAAAATAAAAGGGAATAATTTCATAACCTGTGGAAGAGCCAGAAATTGAATAGAAAAATGATTAGGGATTTCATCCTAATGGAGCGCATGAGCAGGCTAAGTCTGAAACAAATCAACCAGAGCTGGAAATAACAACAATTGCGATGACACCCGACATAAGTAGTGATGCAGAGTTGATAGAGGCTAGATTGAATGCCTATCAATCGGAAGAAGAAACCTAAAATCATGGATTAGAAAGACTCAAGACCAATGATACACACTTATCCCATGCCAGAAATCGACCCACGAATAAAATAATTCCTCCAGCAAAGACTTCATATCGATGACCAATTTGCAAGATTATGGTATATAATCGATGATCATAGCAGCCTATGAGATGCACTCATTATTGAGATAGAAAAAAATGAAACCAAGAACATGCTCATCTAAATTAAGGATCTCACCAACTCGACCCCCATGCCAAATCTATTATCAAGAGAATAAACTAGTTGTAGTTGTGAACCAACATGACCACTGGAGCGATGTTTAGTTGAGTATAAAGATCAATGTTCTCAAACTGAAGAGATATTGTATGCAGTCAACATGAAGCAATTATTCCTTGAGTACCACCCAGTAAAACATCAACCAACAGAAAAAGTGACACAATAAAACCCGACCGAGGATTTGATAACTCAGTCAAAAATTGTGGTAACTCAAACACCACAGAAAGAGAGTACCTCTAAAAATACAATAAAAATGAGATTTAACCACATCCCCCTATATGGGGGAGACGAGGACCCAAAGAGACATTGGTTCATGTGTGAAAAATTATGGGATGTCGAAGACATCACATATGAAGATAAATAGATGGCATAATTCAGATCTTCCCTCTAACACCATGCCTTGACATGGTTTATATAATTTATAGAAAATCAAAACCAAAAAAGTTGGACATAAAAGATAGTTTTCTAACATTTTTCAAAGTCCAATATGTCACACACTTGACTAGAACAAATGTTAAAATAAATAAAACAACGACCAAGCGAGTCAGTATGGGAGTATGATAAAAGATTCAAAGATCTCTTAAGCCAAATTCCTACAGTGGTCAACCAAATCTTGGTAGTTCAGTGGTACGTAGCTGGTTTACTGCAACGAATCCTCTTGCCACTACACTTGTATGAAATAACCACTGGTGAAGATGCGTTACAAAAATCACAATGCATAGATTCAGATTATGACGACCCATCAACTGCTTCATCGATTGAAAGGCTCAAAGAAAAAATAGAGCACTTACAACAAACAATAAAGAATTTGTCCATAAGGAGAGATGAAATTTGGTGCACTTCATACTATGAATAAGGACATTTGAAGGAAACATGTAGCCTCAACAATCAACCACCAACAACAACCGATGCACATAGAGTACAAGCTCAGAAATATTGTAACATATGTGAGTGTTTGGCTAGTCATAATGTACAAGATTGTCCACATAATTTGAAAAACACTAAGTGGTGCCATATCTACGAAGCTTCCAATCAAAAAACATCAGAATGTCATTTCAATGCATGAAATCAGTCCAGTGTACGAACAATCTAGCACATAGAAGCCACCGACCAAGATAACAATTATGGTTAAAGAGACGACTACTACGGTCGAGGTCAAGGAGGCCACATACAATTTGGTGGGCAGTGTTGAGGTCGAGGATGACCATACTGCTATAATTGCTGGAAAGATGACCACATCAGTGAAGATTTCCCAATGAAGGACAAAATGGACTTGAAATTCTACAATATATGCGGCATCGATGACTACTCATTAGAAGAGTGCCCAATAGTACTCGATAAAATTATGACCAGAAAAAATGTAAATCTTCTACACACAGTATCAAAATAAGAAGTGTTGAATTCAAGGAATTTAAATATCATCACAAAATCTAGCGCAGGATGAGATATTAACAATACCACCTTACAAGACCAACAGAGAAGGAAGGATAGTTTCTTTCCAAGTCCTAATAAAAGATTTTTTTTTGAAAGAAGCTATCAGATTCTTTAAGCAAAACACTGGAAGACAAAATGAAGATATTATACAAGAATTCCTACAACTATTACAGGAAAAACATTTAGTCAGTCGATTTCTAGAACTGCGAAATATATTAAAAGAATACAAACAAGGAAAAAGGCCATCAAAGGATGTCAGACAACTCTCGTATAAGCATAAATATTATGATCCACTAGTCGACCTAGAAATCAATGAAGTATTGATCAAACAAGTAGTTTTCGATTTTGGATCTCAAGTCAATATCTTACCCCGAGAAACTTGGATAAGAATAGGTCGACCTACTTTAGCACCAAATTTGAACTATCTCAAACTTGCAGATCAAAGATTGATAGAGCCCATTGGTATACACAGAAACATTGAAACACAAATAATGGGTATTCCGACTCAAGTGGACTTTGAAGTCATTGACGTAGTCGAGGGGATGCCAACATATGCAACACTTGTTGGTTATCCATGAGGTCGAAAAATGAAAGAAAATATATCTCTGGAAAAAGATAGAATCAAATTAAAAAGCAATGGAAGAAAAATAATCATTCCCTTTGATCCAAAAGAAGGAAAACCATGGATTGAATCATGGGATGAACACCAAGAGTCTCGGTGCTTGTCTCAAATAAACAATGAACAAAGAGATTATGTGGAACCAAATGCACAAGGAGAAATTTTGAAAGAATCTCCCATGTCAGTCAGACATAATTCTGAATCCACTCTATATAAATGATAAAACGAGAATTACGAAGCACATGTGAAATATTGTTGGTCCATTGAAATTATCCCAAAGAATCCTAAAATGTGCTACTCGATCCAGGAAGTTCCAATAGTGTATGAAAGGAAATTTTGACAAACTCCCACTCTCATACTAATCGACAGCCAAATAAGCAAGCCCTTATGATATAATGAATGACATACACCTTCAACACATGTCGAAGAAGTCTCAAAATCCATTGGAGAGAAAAGAAGGATGAAAAGCCTCATGGAAACCTTCACAAGCCAAGTTTCAATACGGTGGGAAACAAACTCCCCCAGGTTACAAATGTGGATGACTGTGTCGACATATTTCATCGAACATTTCGGAGACCAGAAGTTGTCCAAAGATGCTAATATCCTCATTTTCAGGATTGGGTATGATCCAATAGAGAATATTCATCGATGTGAAAATGAATTGCGAAGAATAGGTTACAAAGATGAAAGGGTATGGCCCCACATGTTTCCAAGCACGGTAGATGAAATACTAAATAAATGGTATAATGTTGAAGAAGATTGCAACCATACGTTAAATTGGGCATACATTAAAGAAAACTTTGTGCAAGAATTCAAATTCAATCTGAAAGAGGAACACCTGAGAGAAGCAACACAACAAATTAAAAAATTCTTAGAAAATTTGACACTGGCTACACAGAAATAAAAAGGGAATATGAAGATGGATCTAGGATGGACATCAAATTGCAATCTTGTGTCAACGGAAAACAACGAAGTCTCGACAACACAAAGACTCGACATGGACAATATAAGATGTCCGGGACAAAGCTTAAAGTGGAAAAGGGACCACCCAACATTGCAAAACCATATGAAATCAATATTAAATATAGCTACAGAACAAAAATAAGATCTTGAACAACCCGACTTCCCATAAATCTTTATGAAAATTGAAGAAGGGGAATGTTATCTTGACGAAGAAAAATCACCAGAATGGATGGAGGCCAAAATTAAAACAAAATAATTTCACATATCAAACAACAACCACCCAAAAATGGTACAAATAGGTGATTATTGGACGAACATGCAAATAATTGACATAGTCAACCTGTTAAAAGAATATCAATATGTTTTTCCCCGCGACTACAAGGACTTGAAAGGAATTGTAGAGGAAGTGGGAGAGATGAATATTGAACTCATTCCAAGAAAAAAGCCAATAAAAAATGACCATACAAACTAGCCCATAAATATAAGTTGGTCATCCAAAAAGAGATCGAAGGAATGCTACAAGTAGGTATCATTTACCCCATCGACAAAGCAGAATGGGCAAGCACCATGGTGGTGTAACCAAAGAAACACGATCCCAAGAAACTAAGAATATGTGTCGATTTCAGGGGACTCAATAAATTGACTATGACAGAACTATTCCCCACCCCCTTCGCTGATGAAACCATTAATGAAGTCGTTGGTCATGAATGTTACTCATTTACCGACGGGTTCTCAGGTTATAACCAAGTGTTGAGAGTAAAATAAGATGAACCAAAGAAAACATTTGTCTCAGAATTTGACTCTTTTACCATAGAGTCATGCCATTTGGAATGAAGAATGCACCAACAGTATTGTTGAGAATATTTATTAAGGCATTTCAAGAATATATATATATATATATATATATATATATATATATATA